>BGPR01020694.1:0-27547 GCA_013235015.1 Araneus ventricosus | reverse complement strand
AATGGGGACAAACATGTTGCAAATAATAAAATCAATTACTTTTCTGCAAACGGCATTTAATTACCAACGCCTATTAATTAGAAGAAAATTCAACAAAAAATTAGTAATTTTTTTATGTAGAATTTTATGATTCTTGATGAAAAATGTTCGAATTTATATTTAATGAGAATGCTGTAACATACACATAAAGAATATCTACTTGGAAATACTCGAATTAAGATAGTTTACAATGCCTTATTCCAGATTTGGCCTCATTGTATAATTGGGCTTAACACACCGTTTTATATCCGCTAAAATGCTATTTTTGGATGAACCTGCTAATTTCATAGCGTAGTTAAATCACGAGGATGACACCGAATTCACCAATGCCCCTCTCTAAATTTTCACGCCACACTATTCTGAGTATACTTAACGCCAATGGATATATAACTTGTCTTCTTCTTCTCTTCTTTCTAATCCTTCTGATCTGAATCAGATCAGATCCATGAGATTGTTCGCCTACACCTCCAACACGAAATCCGGTCGCTTAAGTAGGTCATCATACATCAAGGCAACACAGTCAAGCATATGTTGCGGAGTGGCCTCAATCATGTTGCACTTTGTGCAGATATTAACTTCTTATCACCACGAGAGAATCTGAGGGTTTTTAAGTGATCGGATGATAAGCGAGCCAAAGCTGTTTGGTCTTTCCTATCCCCCTTAAAACATATAGCAGCATCCGGGCCTTCACTGCGATACCATGAATGAGCTGGTGGATGCCTTCAAGAAATGTTAACAAGGGCCTTTCTTCTTGAGTATAACTCAGGGTAATATAACTTGTAGTGTGCCTATACGGTTAAACTTAGGTGAAACCATGTCTTAAAACTGAGACTTATGTCACGACCAGTGGCGGTTTTCCGCACAGGTGATAGAGGAGCTCGCCTCGTGCCTCGAAAATCCAAGGGCCTCAAAATCCATTCGACGTACACAGTAGTGCAAACTGATGGAGAATTAGCGACATTCGGTAGGGGGAGGGACTCTCACAACCTATTGGAATTAAATTGTAGTGCTATGCCGACGGCGAAGTTGCGACATTGGGTAGGGAGGGGGTCTCAAAACCTATTCTACGCACATCAGAGGGCTAAGACAACGGCGAATTTAAGACATTGGGTAAAGGGAGGGGGAGGGGCTCAAGTCAGTTTTGCGCCTGTGGCCTCATATTCACAAAATCCGCCACTGGTCACGACAGTCACACAATTACACGAGATATAGAGATGGGATCATCAAATATTATACATATAACAAACAACTTTATTCGACAATACAATCATGCTCCAATGCTCACCTTTAGTCTTATTTTAATACTAAATGCACGAAATTTCATTTATTCTTTTAAATTTTCAAAAATGCGTTCCCTTGTAATTTTTTTATTTAGTAAGAATCTGCGAAAAAAAATTTGTATTTTATGAACTTGAAAGTTTTGTTGAAATCACGTTACAAATTAAATAGGGTAGATTCTGAACATAAGCTTTTCAACTCTACACGAATGGTAAAGTTATGTTTAAAACTTATAAACAATAAAGAAATGAAACAATCTGACTGCAAAGGAAATGTTAATATTTCAAAAGTTTCATAATTTCCTTCGCATTACCGAGATATGTGGAAAGAGATAGGGTACATTTTCAATATTCTGTTTGGAAAGGGAAGCAAAACTTCTTGTGTTTGGTTGAGGCAGGGTAATTGTCCTAAGACAGACTCGAAACTATCGATTCAGCTCTGCTGATACATGTGCCGCGTCTGCTTAAGGTAAGAAATCTTTTGTCCCTCGTACTAGCGTAATCTAGGAAGAAAGAATCTAACTTCACTTCCTTATATCTACAAAACCTTTGCTTTTCAAATGAATGCGTCTGCATTTGTTAATGTTTTTGCTCCTCCTGCCGTCTTTGATAATCTACATGGTCTTCGTAGTAATATTCAGTTGTAAAAGGCCACAGTGGCCTAGTGGTAAGGTCTCGGTTTTGGGGCCGCAGCACTTCAGGTTCGAAATTCGATTCCACAGAAGATTCGCCGTGTATGGGGCCTGTTGCATGCTAAATCATACGTAGTGGCCAAACGCTCGCCCGCTGGTGTGGCGTGGAAGTTCGGAGAGGAGGGCGCCAGCTCTGTTGTCGTCCTCGTTGTCTGACCGTAGTTCAAAACTGCGATGTCCGTACCAAAATAGCCCTCGTGTTGCTTCAAAAGGGGACGTTAATATAACTAAACTAAACTGTTACAAAAGGCCGTCATCGTTCAGCCAGAAGTCAGTAAGTCCACAAAAACCTTTTGACAGACTACTACAAACAATTAGAATTTTCACTTAATCATTTCGTGAAAGAAACCTGATATCTAGAAATCAGTTAACCAACCATAGGAGCTAGATATATCTACACAAATGTTTCCTTAGTGGATTTCTGCTTGAACGAGGACGATAAGAACTAATCGTTCTACCAGTTTAATAATCTATAGGGATTGTAGAATAATGAATTTAATTGATTCCAAGAATCTGTTGAATTTAGTGTTGTGTTTTAAATCTATTAAAGTCATATTTTTGAATGAAACTCGCAATTTTATACTATACTCTCATATCTTTAGGACTGCACCGAATTCACTATAGCCCTTCTCCGAATTTTCCCTCCGCACTATCTGTGTATACTTAGAGCAGATGGAAGTTAATGCGCAATGCGCCTGTACGGCTTATCTGATGTAAAATAAGTCCTAAAACAGAGATTCTAACTTAGGTCACCAGTTGCACGATTATACAAGATATAGATAGACATGAGTAAATTAAATATTATAAACGCAATATAAAATTTATTATAAATGCAATAATATAATTCTGCTCCCTGTTCATATACAGCCTCTTTTAGATCACGAACTCTCAAAATTCCTTTATTCCTTCAAATATTTATACTATTGTAAATTTTGTGATGAGTAAGAATATCCAAAGAAACTTTTATATTATATTAAGTTGAAATCAAATTACGAAATATATGGAATATGTTCACAGCGAAACCCTTACAACTCTATACGAATGGTAAAGTTATTTTTAACGCTTATAAGGAGGAAAGAAATGAAACCCGTCTCGCTGAAAATGAAACCTTAACATTTCTAAAATTTCACAATTTTCTTCGCATTACCGAGAGATATGGAAAGAGAAAGGGTACATTTTCAATATTCTGTTTGAAGACGGAAACAAAACTTCTTGTTTCTGGTTGAGACAGGAGAATTGTCCCAAAGCAGACTCGAATCTATCGATTCAGCTCTGTTGATACATGAGCCGCGTCTGCTTAAGGTAAGAAATCTTTTGTCACTAGTACTAGAGTAATCTAGGAAGAAAGATTTTACCTCTACTTCCACGTATTTGCAAATCTTTTCCTTCTCAAATGAATCGAATGCGTCTGCATTTGTTAATGTTTCTGCTTTTTTGCCGTCTTTGTTAATATAGATGATCTTCGTAGTAATATCCAGTTGTGAAAGGATGTTTGAACTAATCGTTCTTGCCATTCATTCTGTAGGGATTTGTCAATAATAAAATTGGGTTGCGAACATCATTGCATATTTATATAAAATGTTAAATATAAATGTTAAAATTTATATTAAATGTCTAAATGTTTATATAAAATCAGATGTCTAAATGAAAGTATGGTATTAAATCACGTAATAACTTAAATAATGCAGTAGGAATTGGTTAATTCGAATATTTTCAAATCAAATTCATCAGAAATTCAAATACCTCCTCTTTCTCTTGAATTTCTTATTAATAAATGTTGAATCAGCCTCTATAGTTCGAATTTATCAAAATAAATTCGAAGTCAAAAATAAAAATTTTGAATTTTTTTTTATTTCTGAATTGTTTTCATTAATTAAATACATATGTACTATTTGTCTTTAATGATAGTGAATGAATACATTTTATGAACTTTGATTCACTCAATGACTTTACTGCTGTGTAAAGATTTCAATAAAAAAAGCTATAAAAATTTTTCACTTTTTCGAATAAAAAAACACCTTTGAATATATTAGATGTGAACTGTATTATCTATTTTGAAAGTATTTTTGTACTATTTTTGCATTCAAGACATTGTATACTAAGGACTGTATGTGTTTTTTTAAAGTACTTATTTTATTAAAGTACTTATTTTTAAAAATAATCAATTTTAAATATGTTTGATTATTATTATTATTATTAACTTTTCATTTGTTAAAATTACTTAATGATTTTATTAATTATTTATAAAAGCAGTTAGTATTAAAAAACATATAGTTTTCTCTTGTTATTCTCATTTATGAACCTAGTATTTTTTTATTTCGAATTTTGGGGTTAATTGATTTTTTTTCTGACCCCGTAACTTCAAATGAGCCAAGTTCTACTATCCTAATTCCCCCTATCACCTTACCTAATCTAAATGCAACTACTCGTTCTTTTTCTTTTGGGTTATGCTACCGTTAAAGCTTATAATTCAATTATTTCTTAGAATAACTAGGTATTAAACTAGGTAATACATGAAATATCTTGTTATTCTATGATATAACGGATTGAAAAAACTAGGTGATTCATGAAATATCTAGTTATTCTATGAAATAACGGATTCCACGCTTTAACTGCAAAAGTTACACCTGATGACTCAAATCATTTCTACTGAAAAAAATGTCTGTGTAAACCAGTATGCAGTTATTTTCTCATAAATCAAATTTCTTTTTACTTCGAGACTCATAAACTAATACCGTCGATGTCTCTAGGAAGCTAAATCAAGAGCGTTCATTTTTTTTTCTCTCTCTCTTTTCATGTTTGACTTCCATGGAGATGGCATTACCTGGTGTTTATAGATTTTATTTTTCTCTATACCCACCTTTCTAAGTTCAGATGACTACTTCGATGTTGACATTTCATTTTATTAAAAGCAAAATTATGAATAACGTTTCTGCTGTTTATGGGGCATGTACAGAATTATGAGGTTAATATATTCTTAACGCTTATAAAAATAAGCAAATGAAATCTGTCTTGATGGGAAAAAAGAAAAGAACTGAAAATAATCTAATAATCTTTGATTAAGAAACAATCTTAATATATGAAACATCTGTCGACTTTTTCTGTATTACTTAGAAATATGATATGAAGACTGAAAAGGCACATTTTAAACATTCTGTTTGAATTCAAACACAAAACTTTGTGTTGTACTGGCTGGAGAATTGTCTCAAAGCAGTGTCGAGCTTATTCGTTCAGCCCTGTCGATACATGAGCTGTCTGCATCTTTTGTCACTCCGTCTAAAGTTATCTGGGAAGAAAATTTAAATCTACCACATATCTGTATATGTTTTACCTTTCTAATGAACTGAAAACCTTTGTGTTTTTTGATATTTTTTCTGTCATCCATGTTTGTAAACTCAGAATTTCTAGCATTGCGCTAGTCTCGTATCCCTATAATTACGGCTCGGGTGTTTTCGGCGTTCAGATGATTTTCTACTTTAGTCTTAGAAATCGATCTTGGACGATAAGCAATTTTCTAGGGAAAAACGGAGTTAAAAGATGAATGAAGTGGCTAACGCATTTGAAGGTGTGATTACACTATTCGGAGTTTCTGATGCCCTGTCAATTTCTGTGTGGCCTAAAGTGAGAGGAAACTATAAAGCATTCACAGAATGCTGAATTCTATGCTAAAATTCTAAAGGAACCTACCTGTCTGCCGAACTGACATATTGTATAGCAACGGATTAGGAAACCCTCCGCGCTTTTGCGCATGCGCCGGGTGGAGATATTTTCATCAAAATAGGGGGAAAGTGAAGAATGAAAGGGTGATGTTTACATTTTACTCTGCGTGATCTAACAAAGAACTCCGGAAATGCGCTCATATGACTCATTGCCTGACACTCCTTTCCGGTGTAAAATTGTCCGAAAGTGGTAGTCTCGGAATCCGTTGCTGAACACTAATTATCCGTTCGAGTAGCGGGTAGTAAATGACCAACCAGCATGACATGCCTCATACTTTAGAAAATTCTGACTGTTAACAGGCTTTAAAGACCAACTTCACGGCATTGTGAAAGAGTTAAAAAATACCGAGAAACCGCCGATTAATTCAAGCAACAATTTTGCAATTGATTGCAACGTGTAATAATAAATTTCAAAACATCTGGTATGATTGTTACTTCACGTTGCGTTTTGTCAGATGTTTTAGCATGTTGTCATACCTTATGAGAATTAGAGGATCACTGTCTTCGTATACCGAATTTGTCAAGCCGTAATCACGCTGTTGAAAATCTCAGTCATCTATCCTTTCGTTTAACGCCACTTGCGCATTGAACGAGATTGGCAATAAAAACGATGTGTAAGAATAAGCAATCTAATCCGTAATAGAATGTGACATCATATTTTTTTCCAATTTACGGCTTAAAAATGGAACCGATATTTATACAAAATATAAAAGAAATTTTCTTTCATATTTTGTATAAATCTCTGCTTAAAACAGCGAAAAAGTGTGGTTCCATGTCTGACAGCTGTGCTTCTGAACAGAAGAGGATACATTTAACACTGTAAGTTTACTCCGATGTCTGTCTTACCTGTGTAGCACATTTGCTTTGATAGCTATAAAACTATCTGGTGGTTTAACGTTTTCATTACTGAAAAGCCTTCAACACACTTTCAGCTCCGAAGCTCCAAAATTTCTCTGCGAGATCTCGACCTCCTTTCGTTAAGTGTGATTAATTGAATACCTGAGGAACCTTCTTGTTCGTTAGAGTGGCACATCCAGATGGGTTTGAGCGATAGGAAAATTTCTTAGAACTCGCATTTCAACCGAACCAATTTCCTTGTACTAAAATCCCCTAATACCCATCAGCTAAGCAGAATCCCCTTTTGTAAATCAATTCATTAGGAATACAAGTTGTCATTGCGGTTTTTTTGGGGGGGATAGGAAATTTCACTTATCTTTCAAAGGAGGACTCCGGCGTTCTATTATTGTGAAGCATCTGTGCTTTAAATGTTTTAGGAATCAGAGATTAAAACTCTATACCACGTAAATAGTAAATTCTATTTTTGAGATCAAAATATCCGTTTAGTTTCCGTCCTTTCTGCACCAACATCATCTTTATATCTTCGTTCGTTTGCGAAATAATAAGTTTTTCAGCAATTTTGAATTACAGTGTTCATTTATATGTTTTGAAATCAAATAGAAAAGCGAACTAAACTTCTAAATAAAAATATTTTCTTTGTACAACAAAGTTTCCACAAATTTAAAAGGAATTCCTTTTACGAAAACGAATACTTCAAGTTATATAGCTACACGCGACTATAGTATATTAAATATTTAATACAGCAGTTGTTGAATATATACTCTAATTGAAATTGAACTCCCTTTTTTCAAACATCAAGAACTACTCATTTATTTAGTCGCAGCCCTTTTAATTAGTATATTCTTTGGAAAGTATTTCATATATGTAAAAGATTCAAGGTGAAATCATCGGCGAATTCGTAATTTTCCTATTTAATTATTTTAGATAAACAGGATCTAACTAATTTAACTCTCTTGTGACACATGAGATCCACATTAACAATTGATTCTCTAAGTAAGAGACGTTGCAACGTTGTGTTTGCTGTTATCTTAGAAATCAGTGACATTAATGTTTCTGTTTGTACACCAAGTCGAAGAACGATTTACCATTAAGTTATTTTATAAATTTCATTTAAATGAACGTATTTTAAAAATTCATAGGACTGAATAATTAACATGACAGTTGTTTGGAGATCTTATCATTAACCGGCAAAATTTATTTGATTAGTCTTGAAAAAAATGCTTCGCTCTGTGAGAATAAAACTTTATTTATTTGTGTGTCACTGAATATAAATTTTATATAACATTTGAACTGACATGAAAGTCTCGATTCGTGGTTAAGTTGAAATAAATCATTTGTATAATAGTTAAGATTAACACAAGTTAAAATGAGCTACAATGTGAATGTCTGCTTATTAGCCAACTTATTTTAAAAATATTATTATTTCTGTAATATTTGGTTTCCATCGGGTTAAATGAAAGAAGGCAATTAGGAATTCACATATGCTCAAATTATCTAGCATAAATAATGAAGAAATTAGCAATGGAAGCTCAATAAAAGGCAACTAAATATTGTGAAATTATGCATAGATATACCAGGTACATGCTGCATTCTGAAAATGAGTCTTATGAAATTATTTTGAATCCCCCTGCATGTTGTTATATGCAGGGGGATTCAAAATAATGTCGACGAAATGAAAGGATAAATCAGGTGTACAAAAGAAAATAAGTATTTATATTGAAATCGTAACGGCTTCTAGCAGCTTTAGGCATCATTTAAATAAATATATAATGCGAGGACGACAAACATCAAACAATTATTACAAAATCATCTAGAGCAATAATACATTAAGGGATTAAATTTTTTTACCAGAAGTACTGAACTACAGACACACGCATAACATCCACGTTGTATCCATAAGAGACATTCTGGAAATTACCATGAAGTATAGTACAAAAATATCCTGTTATTTGTATTGTTCTTGCTAAATCGCCCAATTAAAATTAAGAGCAGTTCATTATTCGTTATGTTACATTTAACTCGTGAGGAATCCACTACTCGACTGAGCATGGTTTATTTTTCTGAATTTATTTTTTCCATTACAACGACATCTACCGCTTTTAACCCTTCAGCACACGCATGGGGTCTTTTTGACCCCACCCTTTCTCTTTGTTAAAAAATTCCAGGAATTTCTAAACATTTGCCTCTGTTACTTCATAGGGGAACTAGAAGAAGAGAATTAGAACGCCAAAACCGGTGAAACGGGGTTTCACACTTTTTACTGGGGCGTTGGGGTCAAATTGACCCGTGCGTGGGCTAACGTTTCAGATTAATTTAACGTTATGGCTATGAAAGCGTACAAATGTGCGCAGCGGAGAAGAAAGTAATACAGAAAAGGAGGAGAAAAGGGCATACGTTCAACTTTCCTTTTCCTTATTAAAAATCACATTTGTGTTTTAAATATAAGTTATTTTTACGAAAAACTGTTCTTCTACTTTGCTCAAATTTTATTTTTGTACAAATATCCAATAAAATAAAGAGTAAGTGTCTAACAATCTGGGGTCAACATGACCCCGTTCGTGTGCTAATGTTCCAAAAATGGGCGCGTGTGCTGAAGGGTTAAATAACGTTTTTGACCCTAAGATCCTATGCATTTTTGGCGTTGCTATCAGGCACCTGATTTTCCCGTTCATTTGTGGTGGTATTATTTTAAACTACTCAATATATGGCGGCCGCATTAGTCAGTTGCTGTCTCAGCTTATGGATGAGGCGATCGCCACATCCTTACCCAATTCTACTGAATATTCCAGATATATACGAGCATGATACCTGCTGTACCTTTCTGGGTTACATGTCTGCTCAGAGATGTGTCGTTGAAGTTTGCTGGAGGTGATTACAGATGAACTCTTTAATTCAGAGGCGACTCTTTTCTTCTAGCCTCTTTAAAACCGAACCTTTTAAGGAAGATGCGACTTGAATTGGACTCTCCCAACTTGGGTAGTCATTTACCTCACCACCCCAACCCCTGATATAACCTTCCCTTAAGACACTCGGAAACGGGCTGCCGTTGGAAAGACTAATTGGACCTCCTACCACGTTTATTTCCGAATCGATCTCAGAATCTCACCTCCCCTCAAAAGAACCCAACTGCCTGAAACCGGCCTTCGTTGCTGTTAAGAGGAATTTTTTAGACCGTCTGGGACCGCCTCGCTCGGTATGAAAGTGTTAAGGCGCGGCCCTCGTCATCTAAGTTATGAGGTTCCTATCAAAACAGCCTTGATGTAGCTACAGAAAGAGACGTTAATATACCTACACTAAACTAACTATACTTATTATAAATTTTTCAAAATTATGTATTATTCTATGAAGAATAATACATAATTAGCTTTCTTTTAAGAAGATAATTAATCTTCTTTTGAAAAACTTAGAATCAGCATTTGCTATTTGTTCTTATTTTTAAGTATTTCAGCGCAAATAATTTAAATAATTTGTGTCCTGCATATAGGATATAAATGGAGTATAAACCACTTACATGCGAATGCCTTCCATAATCAATGTTTCTGAATTTGTATTTATGATTTCATATGAAACAAAGATAAACAGTCAAACAGTAGCAAAGAAACGTTCCTTTCCCAACGTAAATATTCATAACAACAAGCCTCAATTTCTCCCTCCGACTTTCTCGCATTATTACACAATAACCTTTCGTTTGATGAATAATTTTGAAGTCTATTGAAGAAAATCGATTATGCATTTTGAATCTGTTCCCATTGACAGATTGGGTTCAAAATTTGATGCATATCTACAATATTGGTGTGAAGACAACGTTCCCAATTTCACTAATGAAGTTTGTTGCGTTTTTATAACATCGAGCTGCCATAAACAGGTATACCTGTTGAAGGATTTAGTGCAGAATTTGACAACGGTTTGTAATTTTTGAGGAAGATCATGCACTATAATCCAACCGTCTGGCTTAACTCTTTACTCCCGATGAGACTTTTTTCTTCTAGCTGTTTTAAAACAGGGACTTTTTGGGAGGAAACGACATTAATTGGACTCTTCCAACCTGGGGGGCCATTTCCCCCCACTCCCTGCTGTAACATTCCCTTAAGGCGCACTGAAATGGGCTGTGGTTGGCAAGGTTAATTAGACACCCTACCGCACTTATATCCTAGGCGATCTCAGAACCTCCCCTCCCCTCAAAAGACACCAACCGCCTCAAACCGGCCCTTGTAGCTGTTAAGGGGTAATTTTTAGACCGCCCGGAGGGCCTTGTAGCGGTTCGCGTGGTATGAGAGGGTTAATGTGATTTTAAGTTGCACGTGCATATGCACAGACGGAAGTGATAGGCTGTGAAATCTGGGAATGCTCCAAAATTCGATAGGAACATTCAGTTCTAATAATAAGATCATATACCAAAGTCAGTATCGAGCTCTAATCGTTTTCGGGTTTTCGTGTACCGATGCACAGAGAGACGGACGGGCAATATTTCTTTCGACGAGTTTTGGACAAAATGTGCTAGACATTTTAAATTTTGGTATTAAGGTCGCGAATCCAATTTCATCCATTTAGTTTATGGCATTTTTGAGATATTATGTTCTCAGACAGACAGACATAATCCAATAATCGGTGTTTTTCTACTCAGGATGATCTGAAACGTAGAGATGCATCAAAATCTCGAGGCAAAATTTTATGATTTTTCCATATTTTCTATACTTTGTACATTAGAAAGTGATACAGATCCTCCTAGACGTACAACGGAGTTTCGCTCCTACAACAGGTTGTAAGTCAAAATGGTTGTAACCGCTCCTACGACAGGTTGTAAGTCAAAATGGTTGAAAGTCGGATTTATATTATTCCAACTTTATTTTCTTTCAAACAGGTTATAAAAATACAGGGTCATCGAAAAAGAATGCCGGGAATATAAAATTTTATTATGCAAATTAATAAACACATATGACCATAAATTAGGTACTAAAATAATAAGAAAAGTACAAAGTTTTATACCCATTTCAATACGTTTCGATATGTGCACCATTAGTCGCGCGACAGACATCAAGACGATAGTCAATCTCCCTCCATTGGTTGTGAAGCATCTGTGGAGTTACAGTTTAATTTCTGCTATGATTCGAAGTTTTAGGTGGCTGATATCAGTAATGTTTCCACTGTACACAATGTTTTTAATGTATCCCCATAAGAAGTCGAGCGGTGTAAGATCGGGGCTTCGTGCAGACAATTATGACGATTGACACACCCATTGATATGAAATGTCGCCTCGTCTGTGAAAAGAATGCGATTTAAGAACATTTCATCATCATCAATTTTCAACGTCATAAAAGTAGCAAATTCAACTCGCCTAGGTTTGTCCTCAGCCTTAATCTCATGCCTAAGCTGAATCTTGTAGGCATGAAGTAGTAAACGCTTATGAAGGACGTTTTGAATAGTAGTTTTCGGAATACCCAATGCTAAACTTCGACGAGCAATGGACCTTTTAGGACTTCTAACACAGGACTGCCTTATGAGTTCGACATTTTCTTCTGAAGTGCGTGGTCGTCCTGAAGATGCACCTTTTGCTATGTTTCCAGTTTTTTCGAATTTTTTCATCCATCGATTCAACGCTTTATCCTCTGGAGCCTTTTCTCCGGGATGTAACATACGCCATTTACGCTGCACTGCTACAATTGATTTAAATTCTGCATAACACAAATTCCGCTTTTTGTTGCTCGGCCCACATCTCTCGGATTTAGACTGGAAGAATAATTGCAGAGATAAAACAGCTACTGCGATACTAGAGAGAACTAGCAACGCCATCTAGTGAGCGCAGGAAAAATTTACATTCTTTCACAACATTTCAACATAACAATTATTTCCTTACGTTTATGAATTAATTTTTAATAAGGTTGCAAAATCCCGATATTTGTCGATGACCCTGTACACATAAAACACAATAATTCAGTCTATGTGCGGATAATTATTGTACATAATGGGAAATGTACTAAATATAAGTACAATGCTGTACGAACTGTAAGCAAAATGAAAACCTGAAATACCACAACCTCGTTTTGAAATTTATTCTTTTGTGATCGCAAGTGCAGATGGTAAATCGCTTAAGTCGTAAATCGATGGGAAGGTGTAATTGATTAAAAGCCTTTTCTTGTTTATATTTAACTTCGTTCCCATTACGTAAAGTTCACTACGTTAAGTTTTTCTTATACGTATTATGAATTGATTCTATTATATTATCTTTACTATAAAGTTTACTTCTGTTTTACATTCTAGGCTTCGGACCGTGGGCTCGTGTGTTCAAGATTTAAATCTATCTAAGCACTGAAGAGATTGCTACTCCGGTTCATTTAAACTGATTATGGATAAAGTGCCTAATTATGATGTATTTTATGTTACTGAGGGTTTTTGCGCATTTCAAATCTTCTCCACGATATTTGAACTTGTCTGTAAGTTGCCATATCTGTCTCTGAAAGTTATGTGTAGCTTCAAAAAGTGGCCGTAGCTTAACTCGAGAGAACGCGCGCCTCCTCAGCGAACATCAAGACGCGTAGAATAGAATGACCCCAAACTGAAATTCAACCCTCCGCTGTTAAAATATTATATTTTTAGTTGGAAAAATAATACTTTTGACTTTTAGACACTAAGATTATAGTGTTTAACACAAATAAAATCTACCCCAGTATTATCCACTAATAAAGCACGGATTTCTAGAAGGTCCGTTTTTCGTGCATCTCTTTGACGTGAAAAGCTTGGTGCGCATTTCTCGATAAATATATTTGTGCTTTCTGCCATTAACTGTATCATTTTAACGAGGTTGAGTAATTCCTAACTCTTCACAGGGCTTGTCACATCTTTGTCTGGTCGTTTGTTCGAGGTGAGCTCCACACAATATTCTGAAAACGAGAACGAATATTCTGCCTTAACTCTGTCGATACGTGACCGACCCATACGTCCCTTCAAGCAAAAGACGATAGCTGTCCGAAACGTCCGAATTTCACTCTGAAATTTCCAACCCCTATCGTTAAGTGTGATTGATTACATACCCGCGGCGAGTGCTTTCTTCGTTAGAGTTGCCCCCCCCCCAGGGGGGGTTGGGAAAGAGGGAAGTTTTCTTACAATTCGGACAATGCCAGCTGTCATTGTTGTTTTTGAGGGGAAAAGTGAATTTCCCTTATCTTTGATATAGGAGTTCGGACGTTCCCATGTTTTGAGATCCCTTTTTTCAATGACTTTAGTAATCAGAGGGTTAATTTTCTTTTCTTCCACTTTATGCCATCTTTTGATGAAAACCATTCCGTGTTATTCACTTCCTCATTTCCAGAATCTCCGTCCTCTTCCGATTCCGTATCATGATCGCTGAAACTTTCATAATCTGAAAAATTCTCTGAATCTTCATCAGTTTCAACTTCAACAAGAATTTTGTTAACGCTCCATTTCCTTTTCGTATGGAGTTGGCATTGTGAGAAGCAGGTAAATGCTTCGATTCGGAAAGGACAGAAACGAACTGACGTTATCACCCGCGTGAAATAACTGGTTTGTGGAACAAACGGAAGGACGCGTGGGGTCATTCCATAACCCCAGAACCTACGCAACGGGTATTAGGGACGAACAATTCTGGAAATACTTTCGAAATACTCAGAAAAGACAGAGGATGGGGTGACTAACTCAGCTACTGATAAGAAAGGAGTGAACAGGTTGCTATTTTTCTGGGGTCATAAAATGACCCCAGCGTGTCTTCCTGAGTTAACTAACTAACCAACTAGCTACACTTATTATTTCTTTTTAGATGATGATGAGATACAACACAAAACATTTTGCTTTTAAAGGCCTGATGCTTCTGTAAATACAATGTTTTCAAATAATATCATTTAACAACAAAACCATTATTGATTATATTGATTGTACTAAGCCATGATTTAGAAAAAAGCCATTTGCATCATGTTAACTAACGCAAACTGATACATACTATCAGTTTAAGTAACAGAATTTGCATTATTCATGTGATTAATTAAGTTTGCAAATCTCGTAACAAACTGCACTCAGAATAACCAATTATATATTAGGTTTAAGCCGATGTCGTATTAACTAAAACCCTAGAAAGGCTGAAGGAAAAAAAAGCGAATAAAGTATTTTAGAATTAAAGGATTACGTTTACGTTCCTTGTTAATTCTTTTGAGAATAAAATCAGTTTTGTTTGTGTAAGGTTGCTCTCTTTCTGGTTTTAACATTATTTTCTTGATTTTATTCTTATTCAATTGTATTTGGAGAGATATTTTTTAAAATAATTTTATTTCAAAGAATGTTCAGATTTTGTTAATATTTTTCACCGATGGACAAACAATGTGCCTGTTTTTATTTTTCGGATGGTAAAAATAGATGTTAATTTTATCCATCTTAAATATATGCAATACTTGCGATGTAGTGCTTTATTAACGTTGAAATTATTTGGGATTTGTTCTATTTCGTTACACTCTAATCCTTATGTAAGTAAAGGATTATCGCATTCAACTGTGTTAGTCTACCGATATTCAGAAATTGTTTTTTGAACGGTGTGGGCGTGAAGTAAATATAAAGGCAATCTACAGAATATTCGGTAGTAGAATTTAATTTCGTTAAATAAACGATACAAAAAAATCATATGTTGAAAATATTTAGATTCGAAGTTAAAAATATATATGTATGTGAAGTTAGCGAAACTGTCTGTTACCCATTACTTTTTTTTATTTTGTTGACATCTAGAATATTGTACAACTAATTCCTTCAAGGAATATCCTGTCGCCTTAAAGCCAAGAAGCAGAATGGTGGATAATGAAATCCAGTGGGAGAAGAGACTAGTTGGCAAAGCGGGTGTACAATACTCGATATTTCAGCCTTTATTTTAATGAAACATTATTCGCATTATTTGACGCAGTAGAGAGCCAAATCCAGCATGAAAACTGGAAACATTTATTATATTCTCAGAAATATACTTCTTCCAAACTCAAACCTGGCATAGTTAGAATCATCAATTCAGTAAACCAAGAAGCTTGCTTTGAAAGTACACAAGCATCAAGTCAAGCTAGATAGGTCTTTTGTGACAAAAATGTTATCGCACGATTTAAAAGCTCATTCGTAATGTCTCTCTTATATTTTGAAAGACATCTTTTACCAAACTTGTTCTGAATTGAAATAAATATTTAATCACGATGATTTCTTCGGGGTAGACCTCATAATTTTGTATCATGGTGAAGCCACGCGTGGTTTTTTTTCTGAGTTGTCCTTTTAATTGCACAGCATGGTGAAGCTACGCGTATGTTATTTCTGGGTAGAACTTTTAATTTTGAAGCATTGTGAAGCTTTACGTGGTTTATTTCGAAGTTGAACTCTTTACTTTGAAGCATGGTGGGGCTACGTTTTGTATTTTTCGGAGTAGCCATCTTAATTTTGAAGCTTAATTACAAACTGCTAGAAAATTTCAAACCTCTCCAGTGGAAGTCCAGTTTGACCCTCGCCGATTTGATATATACTAAGCTTGCAAACACGGCGGGTTTTTTTAAATCGAGTCTCGAGCTCGTGCTCCTTCAGTGCATAATCCTACGTCTTTGCCCATACCACCTTGGCCCTTGGATGTTCTGTCATTGTAAAGGTACAGCATGTTTTGAACAAACCATCATTTTTCAAGACAATTTTTTCATTTTTCTTTTTACTGTTATTGGATTATTCTTATGTCAACAGCTCATTACATTATATTTCAATTACTTTTACGAGCAAAACGAAATAGAAAAAAACGCTTTGAACGATATCTTCATTAATAATTTCTTTCCGTGAGAAAAAAATGCTATTCATGTTTTCTACATACACAATAATTTGTTAAATAAACACGCAATTTCGAAATATAGTTTGCCAACGAAATCTTTGATAGTACATCCCATCCTGTTTAAGTATTATATTATTTAATAAACCTGATTGAGTCATATATAGCGTCATATCCAGGTATACAATTATTGCGTCTACGATGTTAGGAGCGTATACCATAACCGAGATTATAGAGCACATTTGGTTGATTAAATTCCTCAACCTTTCATGTAGCTTTTAGTAAGGCGAAGTTGATATATATATAGATCTTATAACATTCGAAAAATTTGTTTTTTGTCTAATTTCGTGTAATTATGGAATAATAACCTCAAGTAGTACTGCTTTGCTTTAGTTGGACTAACATATCCTTTTCCGCTACATGAAGGCTTTTTCGAGACGGCCATCGCAATCTTGTGCAGTGGTCAGATTAAAGCCCTAAGTCCTGTTTCCACCATCCTTTTATCGACGATCCATCTGTGTCGTTCTTCATTTATTGACTGTCGGAACACGACCAGACTCGCCGTTCCCACGACGCCTACACAATCTACAACAGCCTGTAGGAGATGTCCTGAGCTTTTCGTCCGACGACTCACCTCCTGTGATGTCCGATCATTTACCGACATTTCTCCGGCATGTTCGAGCCACCCCACAAACCCTCGGGTAACAACGATTCTTTGTGGTCCCACTACGGGACATAAGGCATAACATGGACAAGGATCGTCGAAACACAGACCATGGGAACAGGACTTTAGCGCAAGGTCAAATCTTCTTAGAGCGAGTCAGAACGAACAGACAATCACTCTTCGTCCTCTGCGACATTGAGAGTATGAACCGGAGAGAACTATGTTACAATCTGACAGTGTGGTAACTCGGAGAGCTTTTTGAAGTGTCGCTGAAACACTTGCCTCTGTCAGAAAACTGAATCAAGCTTGATATATGACATTTTCTGTGTTCTCATGAAACCAGAATTGTAAATCTAATTCAAATTTTGGATCCAATCGTTCAAAAACAAGAGGTTCATATGTCATTTCGATTACCTTCAATGTTCGAAATACTAAACTCGCCATATTCTGTACATATGCGAAAGAGGCGAGGGGAGACATTCCCACACATTAGAATATAGCATGGCTTTAACGTTTGAGTCGTTCAGAAGACAATGAGAATAACTCCTGAAAAAAATTGAGAAAAATCATGTTTTTAATACAATAATCTTTTAAATTTTTAATTTATTAATTTTATTAGTTAAAGTATATAAAGTCTCCTAATAAAGTAACGAGTGAGCCTTTAGTAACTAAAAATAATGCAATGAAATCCATCAAAATTTTTAAAAAACAGAAGACATAAAAATGACTTATCTGCTTTGGCTTCTGAGCAACTCATTTATCTGTACGTTTTATTAATTTTCCAATAACTGTCTAAAATATTTTAATTATGTGTACCAGATAATACTTATACGCTTATCTTATAACAACCAGATATAAGTTTCCATAAAAAAGTCCAGTTATATATATCGAATAAAATTCATTTCATAACGGCATTCATATTAATAATTATAACAATTCACACGCACTAGTTGTTTGCTAATTTAATTGAACCTGGTCATTTCCGCCTAGTTTAAGATAATGTAGCGATATTAGCCTATTAAATAACCATAAACTTAATTAAGCAATATATATGACTATAACCACGTATACAACAATTATGGTGTCTGCGAAGCTAGGAGCATATAATGTTCCGATTACGGTGTAATATTGCTTGATTAAACTTCGAGACGTTAACGAAGGTGGAAGCAGCTTTATGTATGGTCAAATGGATGTTGATTTGATAACCTTCTGAAAATTCATTTAATGTCTACTTTGGTCTAACTATTGATTAATGAGGTCAGATTTTAATATGAATCGCAGACTGCATTTAATAGTGAAGCCTGAAATTGTGAAAGCATGATATTTCTATGTATAAATCCCATGCTTTGGTTTAATACACTTTTGTTAAACTTACTATCAAAACATTTGAAAAAAAATCTGAATATTTAGACCATATTTTTAGTAGGAGAGCGCATCGATGGCCTTGTGGGTCCAGGAATTACATGGCTTTGAGTCACAGGATGAATGCTATGGGTTCTATCATCTATCTGTGCTCGTAGCCAGCGAAGTTCATTTGCAGTTTATTAATGATTGATCACTGCAATCTCTTTGGCTACTAGCGGATTTCCTGTTTTTCCTTGAAACAAAGGATAAACATGGAGCAGATTTCTCTGAAAATACTCTATGAAAGCATCTTATCGCCTTATATTGCTGATGATACCTACATGCTCCAAGGTCACTTTGACCTTGACGTTTGACCAACAAATAATGCCAGACCTACCCTTTATCAAAAGTCCTTGACTCTTGAACCTGGTTAGATATGCTAGATCAGGTGGGATTATAACCTTCGAACAAACCATCTCTTCTTCACCTCTAGAGAAAGGGCTAAAGGAAATCCCAAACTCCCTGTTGTAATAAGATTTTGGCGATTAAGCAGGAAAGTCCTTACCATACTTTTCAAGTAACTGCAAAATAAGATCTGATTGGAAGTAGGTAGTCGTTTTCCGCCTAACTTCCGATTGTCACCCTCATCTTGCCAAAATATGCTATCATATATTCGAATAATTGAAGAGAACATGGAAGTAAATCTTTCTGTTGATTCAATTAGAGGAGGGACATGTTAGCTCAAAATGTTCACGCGGTGGCAAATGTCAAACTAGTTCAGTTGAACGTTCGGAGATTGGCAAACCGAAAACATAATGATAATGCTATTGAAGCCTTAAATATACTGGGTAATTAGAATTAAAATATCTCCATCCGGATCACAGTAGAGAAAGATCTATTTGCCATAAAAGTGCCAAATATCGGTGGTAAGGATTTCAAAACACGGGAAAACGATTGAAAAAATAAATGTTCCAAAAATAAATTGCAGGAGCACACAATAATTATGCTATTAACTCTTTAATCCCGAGGCGACTTTTTTCATCTAGCCCCTTTAAAACCGGGACTTTTTGGGGGGAACCGACATGAAATGGACTCTCCCAACCTGGGTGGTCATTTGCCCACCACCTCACCCCTTGCTGTAACCTTCCCTTAAGGCGAACGCAAATGGTCTGTGATGGGCAAGGATAATTGGACCCCCTATCGCCCTTATCTCCTAAGTGATCTCAAAACCTCACTTCCACTCAGAAGAAACCAAACGCCTCAAACCGGCCTTCGTCGCTGTTAAGGGGAAATTTCTACACCGCCCCGGACCGCCTCTCTCGGTATGAGAGGGTTAAGTCATTGAATCTACCGGGTAATTAGAACTAAAATATCTCTATTCAGAGTACTGTAGAGAAATATCGATCTATCAAAAGAACGTCAAATTTCAGTAGTAAAGATCTCAAAACGCGGGAAAACGAGCACAAAAAGTGCTAAAAATAACCTATAGGAGAAGAAAGACAAGCAATCCTTAGTATAAACATTATTTAGTTGTATAATTGAACTACAGTCGCTCTGCGTATTTATATCGAATTGTTAGTGGTATAGGGGTACAACACATACTAATAATTATCATAAACCAAAAAGAATTAATTAATGTCCATAAGGTGAAGTGTGTAAGGAAACATGACCATGTTTAAACAAATCTTTCTTGTCTTCTTTTTTGTTCTTTACTCTATTTTTATATTCGACGGTGCATGCTGGCATGTTTTGGTGCTCTCATGACTGCTGGGCTATTCCTTTATAGGAACAGCAATATTTTAATTCTAACTAGCTTGTACATGTACACTATTCTTACAAAAATTCCTATTTTATTGTATCTCGTTTATATATAAATTGTTTTATGTTTTGTATTTTTTAGCTTGTAAATACTAAACCCTTTTCTAAACGAATGCATGTTTGCAGATTTTACATCAGTTTTTAGATAACATTGTGTTACAGACTTTTAGGATAAATCACCAAAATGAAGTCTTACAAATATTAAAATTCGAATTAAAATCACATCCGACAAAAGATTCCTATTTCATCTCTTGATTTTTAAAGTCATTTTATGCCTAACATATATATATGAATAAGTATGTTTGAAATTGTTTATGCCCAGCATAATTTAACACTATTCCTCGTAATTTAAAAATTATAAATCTTTTTGGATACACTAAGAATAATGTGTTGTAATTAGAAATGAATCAGAATTCTCGTAGTGTGTTGTTCTATCGCATTCAGATCTAATTTTTTTTTTGAGAAAAAAAAAGTTACATGCAGATCAAAGAACCAGCATCTTAAAAAAGCATTGTAACTATCGCATACATAATAAGAATGTTCGAAATATGTTGAGTCAAGACCAAGAATAATATGATGTTATCAGTAAAGAATGAAAATCTTATAATGTGGTGACCTTTCGCATTCAGATCTAAAAATATCTATTTTTGATGAAAAAAAGTTACATCAAGATCAAAGAAGCAGTTTCTTCAAAAGTGACAGAGATATTGTCTACTGCTGTTGACAGGCAATTTTTTATTTCAAAAGACACTGTAAAAATTGATCTAGGTCGATCCGAAGACCCGTTTTTATCGCTAAAATCTTACACAAAAAAGTCACGGCTTCAGCTGATGTACGGAAGAGAAAAAATAGGGAATTTCGCGCTGTAGTTTTTATAGTCCACTACGATGGGAAGTGAAAAACTTCAATTGTTCCCCTGACAGTTTAACTTCCCGTCAAAGTTCAAACAGTCGTGAAATTGTGTCAAACACTATAGCCCGTCAACTTCCTATTCGCTTTTATTTGATTTCTCTGTGTCTGCTTAAAATGTGGAGATGTCAGTAACCTTTCGCTGAGTCACTTTTGAAAAATGCTGTACTTCTTTTTTCAATTAATATTTAGAAGTTCGGAATTTTTTGTACTTTACAAATGTATGTTATATTATTTAAATTAATTCCGTAATACTTATATCAAAATTGTGAACAAATACGAAGTATTATGATTGCATGAATATTTAGCATAGCATGACCTATTAGATGCTAAAGCAATTTCTATATTACTCAGAAAGACAAATAGATCATACTAAATCTATGATAAATAGATCATATTGTATCTATGGTTAATAGATCATATTTTATCAATGATAAATAGATCATATTGTATCAATGATAAATAGATCATATTGTATCAATGATAAATAGATCATATTGTATCTATGATAAATAGATCATATTGTATCTATGATAAATAGATGATATTGTATCTATCAAATTGAAGTCTAATTTGTCGCATTACTAGCATAAAAATTCAGACTCAATAAATGACAATGAATTGAATGCATGTTAACGAAATATACATGAAAAGTGTAATATTTATATAATTTTTCAATGTGCTTCACATTCTGCTGGAGGAAAAAGGACACGACTGCTCAACATAAGAAAACGAGTAGTTCAATATTTGTTGGCATGCGCAGTTACATTTGTCATGTGACTGTGACGTAGCGTCAGTTAACTTCATTGGTTGGCATTAAAAATATGTCTTTAGGCGTCAGATGGGCGACCAAATTCTTCTTCGTTTGCCTACCTGCTTTCGTTTTGTAGGCGTGGTATATCCAAATAGCGTGAAAGTCAAAAGAATGTCACGCAAATGATGTAGTTGGGATACCTCGATATCTTCGCTTTTAATGACAAATGAGCGACGCCAATGTTGTGCCATTTTAGAGCGTCATGTGAATTTTGTGACTGTTCTACAACAATCCGCATTGATAGTGTGATATTCTAATAGATATTTTTGCGAATACAATTAATGAAAATTCAAAAATAAATGCATGTGTTATATTTCGAGATTCTTTTCTGCAGTCGTAACAAGATTTTGAAGATTATAGGAAACTCGGTATTTAGCAACGTAATGCTAGTATACATTTCATGTTAAATGTTTTTACGACCAATGGATTTTAGAAGTTTTGAGAGAAAACTTGAAGATGCTCCATCAAGTAGAGGCTTTTGGTAATACTATTATTTAATATCAAAATTAAACATAGAAAATGTGCTGAGTTTGTTGACAAAACTAAAAGTAAACAAGATATGAACATTCAGTAGTTATAGCGATGTCTCTTCTAAATCAAGCATATTTAGAAATGTTAAAAACTACGATTTTATGGAGAAGTTAGTCACACTTTTATATCGTTATGATATAAATATATTGTTATTAACCCACGGGAGATGATTTTATCTCTCGATGAACTTACTTTCTGTGTGATAAAAAATTTTCAGATTTTGAAAGAATCTTCGTTGGAGTAATTAACCATAGTGCGTTTTACCATAACATTCGTTATACACGTAGTCAAACTCACTAATTAATATTAACTCCCCTAAATTTTGGAAAATCAACTACTCCAAAGCTAATTTATCTTAAATAAATTTTATTAAACTTAAATATCGGGAAAATACCTTTAAAATATCTTAAACTCAAAAACTGCTAATAAATCGACACTTAATAACAAAGAATTCATCATTAAATATTTCTCCCGAAACTCTTTCATACGCAGATACCTCCACACTACCAGATAATACCCAAATAACGCATCCCTCAGAACAATTCCAGAACCGCATAAAAGAAGGCCTCCACCCAATTCCTGCTGCCATCCCCATGAAAGCGAACGACCTTTTACTCACTGAGCATCACCTCTCATCAGGCAGACCTGGATGGAGCCATTCGAAGTCCTCATCCGAATCGGGCCCTTTTTGAACAATAATGGGCCTTTTAAAAGCACTCGGCTGGCGACGGGCCAAGGGGGCTTCCATTTGAATTTGACGAGCCTCCCGCATTGTGGGAAGGAATTAGGCTTCTTATTCCATTCTTCGGCATCTCCATCAAGTGATTCGCTTTACCGTAAGGAAGCGAGGCAAGTTGAAGAAAAGTGTGATTGCGGGATTTCGCCGGGACTTGGGTGGTAAGGCACTGAAATCCATCAAGGGAATGGCTGGGTTAGGACTTTCCTCCTTTTTTCCTGTTTTATTTCGAGATATTTGCATTGGTTTGTGATAGTTTATGTTAGGTGAGAAAGCGCAAAATGCATTAATGGTGACAATTTTCATTAATTCCTAATGAATATGAGGATTTTATTATGTGAAAAGAATTATTAAACCATTAACTGTTTTGTTTTTTTTAATATCCAATTAGATGATATCCTCTGTTACGAGAATGTGCTGTCGTATTGATTTAACTCGTTGTTCATACAATTTTCATTTTATACAATTTAGATGTTTATGGATTCGGAATAAATTTTGTGTCCAATTATAACGTCTAGGAAAGATTTAATTGTTGCTTATAAGTTTAAAAATATGTAATTTAATACAAGTGTGACGTCAGGTTAGGACGTTTGAACAATTTAGAAGTATAAAAAAATTGAATGAACATTAATAGATGAAAAATTGGTCTGCAAGTGTCACTCCTTTTAATGTCAAAAATGATTTTTACACACTATTTCTTGCAAGAAAAATGCTAAACGCATGTTTGTTTAATAAGCGTAAATTACTTTTGATTTGTAGCTTGATAAAAAAATAAAACTGCATCTTATTTTCGTTTTCTGCTTGTTTTTATGTCATCGCGCTATTATTTCTTGGAAATATATATTACGGGTTTACAATTTCAGAAGTTTGAAGGGTATGCAACACTTTTAATGGTCTTTATATAAATTGGAATCAATTGTGAGGAATTGGTAATTTTTATCAAGCATGTTTACTGCACAACCGCTTGAAAATTTTATGAAATATTAAATATCAAATAGATATAATACAATTTACCAAATAGATATTTTAAAATACAATCAGAAATAAACTACACTATGAAATTAAAGACTACATATTTAGCATCACAACTATGTATAATTGTTTCATTTCTCTTCAGATCTTCTAAATATTTTGCAAAGCGTTGTATTTTATGTGTCAACAAAAATGAATTTTGCGAAAATCCAGAATTATTCTAACGAAAAGTTTCCAATCAAGCATGAATGTCAGGCAAAAAATATTGGTGCAGTTACCTAAATCGAAAAAATACTTCTGCATACATAATTACTTCAGATATAAGTGATGATTAGTATCTGAAACAAATTAAAAATAGTATACACTTTTTTCGTTATATACACTCATTGGCGAATCAAAGAATCTATTTAAAAATTTAAGAAAAAGAAACGAAAAAATCATCGAATTAGCGCTTTCATTTATTTCATGTAGCCATGATAGATGGTGATTTTAGAATTACACAATAAAAATTTAAATGAAAACATTTTTAAACTTCTCAATATTTGTGATTATTTGTGCGTGATATCTGCGATAGGTTAGTCACAAAAAATTTGATTTTTTATTTATAAACACATTGATAATTTTTTTCATTTTGCTGTTGAAACGTTAAAATATCCACCAGGATTATTTGAAAAATTTTAATTTGTTCGTCCAATAGCTCAACAAACAAAATTACTATTCTTCTTATGATAAAAATTAGACTGTTGATAATAAAAATGGGATGTAATAATTTATAATACGCGAAACAAAACATTCTTTTCCTAAACATGAAAACTATTCATCTTTCAGAAATAACACGCATTATAATAAGAGAAAAGATTCTTTAATTTGCATACAGTAATCTGCATTGTTTGTTTTGTCTTGAAGAAAATGGAATTCAAAGAATTCTTTCCGCGTATTTTTAGCATATGTTTTTCGGCTTCATACGCTGCTTTTCCTTTGAAGTAGGAAATTATTTCTGAGAAAAGAGGATTTCACAGCAAAATGTGATTAAAATTACTTTAATGTATCTTTTTGTATGTTTGTTTACGAATACAATAGCGAATCTAAATCCATGTTTGCTTTTGATGGAATATGATATTATATTTCCACGGCACACACATTTTTGTAGCAACTTTTTAAAAATAAACTTTTTTATCGGATTATTTCTTAAATGTTCTTTACTGATATTTTCCAAGAAAATAGGGATTTTGAAAGCTTTTCGAACATTTTAATATGTTAGTAGCATTAATTCAACGCCGCGATGTGCAGTAATATAATTTTACAGTTACTATATAGAATTTTAAAAAATCACAGAAGACATTTTATTAAACTTAACAATATTTTATCTTTTAATATACTTTGTGCATTAGCGTGTTTCTAGAAAATGAGGAAATAAACAATTATCTGCTGCTTTGATTAACTCTTTAACAACGACACTTTTTTCCTCACCATTCAATGATAAGCATCTGATCGCCCGACACCGCCCGAACCGTCATTACAGGGTTAAGCAAAAGAAACAATAAATATTATGATTTATATGATTTGGATCTCTAGCTCGAACTTATTTATTTTAAACTATATGTTATGTTATCAAATGACACTGTTTGTCTCGACAATCTGCGTCATCAGAAATATAAAAACAAGATATTTAATAAATCATGTGTATACTCAGTTGCCGAGTCGTATGTTCGACGCTGAAAAAAATCATTCTGAAAGGGAATAAACTCGCAATGTCGAAAACGTAAACCAATCATGAATTCAATGAAAATAGCTCCTCTGTAATGAATACTAAAGAATTTAATTAGATAAAATATTTACATTGTTAGATACAGGAATTTTTAAGAATAGGTATACCGATAGCACTATACGTGCAACGCTCCAGCATTTCGGCTAAAAAAAGGAAGTTATGATTTCATTAGAGTTCTTGTAGGGGTGAGTTGTTTTCGTAGAAGTGGAAGCGCTTTTCGTGACACTGTTATCATGCAATTTCATACAAGGAAAACTAGTATAATATTATTTATTTACCTTCATTTGATTTAGAAAAATGCCTCAGAAAAATGCAATCCCGCCCCAATAATGAGAATGTATAAAGGATGAATGCAGCATATTAAAATAAATTTAAATACGGTTTAATATTACAGTGGAATCTCCCTATAACGAAATCGCTTGGGTCCAGTTGAAAAATTCGCTATAGAGAAAATTTCGTCATACGGAGATTAGAGATTTTTGCAGTTATTTAAGTAAATGTTACAAACCTTTTAGTATGTGCGATAAGTTCCAAAATATTGAATTATGATTTTCAATTAAAAATGAAGTAATATTTATTATAAATTTGTTAAAATTATAGTAATTTTTATTGTATAAATAAAATGCTCAAAAGTGAAGACAATTCACCAATTTAGGGAATAATATGTACTAACATAAAATAATAAATATAAAAAATAATAATAAATAATAAAATAATAATAAACATAAAATGCGACATAAAAATATAAAATAACATAAAATTAATAATAATAAAATGATAAACATAAAATAATAATAATAAACATAAAATGCGTATTATCACATCCATTTGCTGTTTCCACCTTGATTCTTGGAATCTTGACCCGTAGAAATGTTGCTCCCTGTGTTGAAACCCAGGTCCCCACAACTGCGTTACCCTTCACATAGCATTCTATTGTTATGTGTTATCGCTGGAATGAACAATGCGAGTGGTTCCAGAAACAGGCATGTGTGAGCGATTTGTTTGCACAGAAATTAGCAACTTTCTTCAAAAATGACAAAAATCGAAAAGATAAAGGTCTGAAAAACTTCGTTATAGGGAGACAACCACTTCGTTATATGGAGAATATTTTGAATGTTATTTAAAATTCCGATTAAAAATTTCGTTATAGGGAGAAATTCGCTGTAGAGAGACTTCGTTATAGGGAGATTCTACTGTATATGCATTTTTAGCTTCAATTTATATGTAAAATTATGTAAGGGGCAGTAATTCATTTTGTTTCTCCTTAAAAGTCCGTACTCGAGAATAAGTCCAGCTTTGAAGCTACACAACGGCTGATTTGGGGCCAATCTCATAATTTAAACCTTATCCAAATGACGAGTATTTCTTGAGAACTATATTCTCCCCTCTACAAGCTTGGTAGAGGGGAGTATGGTTTGGAGTGCGACTCTTCTTGAGAGCTGCCACCCCAAAAGAGAACACCTTAAACCGACGTTTAATATGAACTTAATGTACACGTACATAGTGCATATTTGTTGGAAACGGGTCTCGAACACACGCCCTTCCGGTGCTGAAATCGTAAGTGCGCCAACAGGAAACCCTACCCATGATGAAAAAGAACATTAAAAATTATATCAGCTATTAATAGT
>BGPR01020693.1:1673-27547 GCA_013235015.1 Araneus ventricosus | reverse complement strand
TTCGATTTGTATACGATTTATTTTAAACTATTTTCTTGATTTCATTAATTTTTTGAGTTGAGAATATGATTTGACGTCAAAGAGAGAGAGAGAGAGAGCGATTTTCGCTAATAACTACGTTTTGCTAGTAGAATAAATTATGAAATTAGAGTTCAAAAGCAATTACTTTAAAATGGGACAAAATGTATAAGTTATTATTTTTCAACAAACATTGACTGTTTTTTTAGGTTTAATTTTGTTCATAAATGTTAAAATTTCAACATTAAGAAAAGGGCGATATAGTTTTCTTTAAAATAAAAACTTTTAGTAAAAAGATGGAAAATGTTTCAAAATTTTTTTTTATAGAAAAGTTAGTTTTTTTACAAATTATCATTGATTTATTGAATTAATAAAAAGAAGGACGGTCTAGGAGATGCTATTAAAAAACGGATGTTTTTTTTTTAAACAGAGACAAAGATAATTATCTCATTGTGCTATCTTTGCATCAAGCTTGTTTTGCAAATTTGCATTGCAAAGGAGGCGGTGCTATTTGTCATGGTGAACTTGCAGCAGACTTGTAATGCAAGGAAGGTGGCGCTAGTTGTCACGGCGAATTTGCTACAAGTTCGCTTCAAATTTGAAGCGTCAAATTTGCTATGACAAGCTAATATCAAGTCAAAATCAAACTTGCTGCAAACTTACGTGCTATCTGGGTTGTTTTTATTACACTTTCTGCAAAATTTTCTGTTTTTAGTTCTATATACTGTAAATAGATGGCGCCTGTAGAGAAAGCTACTTAAAAATCCTATCAATTAAGTTCCAGATAGCAATTTTGTTTTGCAGTAATCTTACTTTGCAAATCTGCAAGCTTGCAGTAAGTTTGACACGGCAAGAGTGCAATCATGAAACAAGTTAATGCAAACGAGTTAGTCACCACACGTCAAACTTGTCATAAGCTTGCCGCGTCAAACTCACTGCAAACTATAGCAAAAACAGAGTAAGAAGACAACCTTGGATTCTAACCACAGACATCCCGCTTCCGAAACATGTCATCCTAACCACTCAGCCAGCTATACTCTGAGAGGAGAAGATAGATTGCGCTAATAGATCGTGCAAGTATACGATTTATTTAAACTATTTTCTTGATTTCGTTAATTTTTTAAATTTTGAGTTGAGAATATGGTTTGAAGTCAAAGAGACAACGATTTTCGATAATAACTACGTTTTGCTAGTATAATAAATTATGAAATTGAGGTTCAAAAGTAATCACTTTTAAAATGGGACAAAATGTAAGTTATTATTTTTCAACAAACATTGACTGTTTTTTAGATTTAATTTTGTTTTACGAACGTTAAATACACAACTTTAAGAAAAAAGGCGATATACAGTTTTCTTTAAAGTGCGAGTTCTATATTTATTAAAAAGATGGAGAATTTTTCAAAAATATTTTTTTAAAATAAAAGTTAGTTTTTAGTTAGTTAGTTAGTTTCATTGATTTATTGAAATATCCTCTGTAGGAGGGTCCAACTCACTTTTTTCACCCCTCTTCAAAGCCGTACTCCTACAGGGGTCCAACCCCTTTTTTATTCCCCTTCTTCTGACGTCATCTTTGTCCAACTTAGAGTTATGTGGAATGTCAATTAATTAGATCAATTAGGAGTCTTAATTATTAATTTCAATTAATTTGAGTAATCTAATTTTTGATTGAATTTACTTGTACGATTTCGTTGTAGATTGTGACAAAACTTCAAATTTCTCCGAACCCGCGTTCATAGAGTTGAAAGGCAAGCGCAATAATCACTACTAGAGGTCGCCCAGGGGTCGAAATTCGACCGTAAATCATTAAATTTTTAAGTTTGAACGTTATTGAGGTTCTTTTGTCAAAGAGTATACCTCTATAATCATTGCATACAATTTTTTTAAATTTTGTTCTATTACGTCAGCTGCGAGCGTGTATAAATACGTCATTATGCATTAATTTTCGAATTATTTGAAAAATACGAACAATAGGAAAAATGAGGTATAGCTTGGCTAAGTCATATTTAAAAAACAATTACGCTTTTTTTGACATTTCCTTGGTTTTTTTTTATTGCTATACTGGCCAGGTTTCACCAAGAATGCACAGTTAATTTGCATATCTCTTTTAAATTATATAAAATTTAAATAAAAAATTAATACAAAAAATGAAATAAAGAATACGTGCTTCGTATTTTTTTATATATATTTTATTGAAACAAAAAAACCCCGGGCGGTTAAAAAAATAAATGTTGCCCGATTGTTGACCACAGACTTTTATGTGTTTGACATTCAGTATGAACGTAAACAATGAATGTTTTATTTTATTTTATTAAATGTATTAGTAATACATACTATATATAAATTCCTTAGAGACCATCTCTACTCTGTGCCACTGTCTGACCACAGACTAATATGTGTTTGACATTGACAGATTTAAATCATTCGCATTTTGTATTTCACTCCGAAGAGTTTTTTTATAAATAATCTAAATAAACTCCCTCTTGGAGTGGATTTCACTGCGGGGGGATTAAATCAAACTACAAATCATCCACTCCGCATGCACTCCAAATTCACTCCGCTAATTTTTTTACAGTGTATGAACGTAAACAATGAATGTTCTATTTTATTTAATTTAGTGTATTTGTAACACATATTATACAAAAATTTTATCTTTCTGCACTCCTTCTCCATATGAACTTTAACTATGCCAAATCTCACATTCCTCCGCAATGGGCTTAAAAAGGGGTACAGTTTTTTCTTCACGTATTAATAACCACTATACCGGACGGGGCTACATACAATGGGACAAGTGGTTCATAAAAAGCTTTCCCACGTCAATTTTGCGGCAATGGTTTCCGAAACGGTTTGAGCGGAAATGCTTTCGCAGACAGCCTATGGAAAGTGAAATGACAACCTTCTTTGCCATCTGGGTATCAAGAAAAATCAAACTTGTTGCAAGTGTACATGCTATCTGGGATTGAATATCCGCCGGTTAGAGGGATCAACAATTCGTTTGAAGTGATCGGTTTCGATAAGATGAACACAATGACGATGAAAAGCGGTCAGAAGAGAATCCACCATGAGCCCAAGAAACTCTGCAAGTGGGTCATTCTCTCGAAAAGGTGTTGTTTACAGTCCCGGGGTGATAAAGATTAGAAAGTGCAACAAATGTCCTAATAATGACGTGAAAACGTCTTTCCGCTCATTACAGTGATAGTCGGTCGGACTTTCTTGTGTGACAAAATACCGTCAGATTTGAATCGCTAATAGATACGAGACTAATAATGCGAAAAGAATGGTTGACCCCACAACGGATAGATCATATCTGTAAGAGCTTGTCACAAAGTATTTGTTTGGCCTGTGACATCATCGTACCAGTTGTAGTGGCTTCCCATGTGTGTGATTTGATATTCAGTTCAATGATAATCCAGTTTGTCCTTTTTTCGATTCATTCACGACACACACACATATAAACACCATTACGACAAAACATATAAAATATAAATATCACATAGCTTAGAGCTCAATTAAATCCACACCCGCCTGGGGGCAGGGTCAGAAGGTATCTGCTGGTAAATCCCTTCGGGCGTGGGGATGAAAGTTCTATTTTTCCTTTTCTAGGGATTGCTGTAACTAAGTTGCCACACCAGTATAGGAGCATGTGCGTGATTGTTATGAATTAGCTTTATGTAAGGTTATAAATAAGTGTATCGCGGAAACGAGTTTAGATAGGAGGTTGATTCTGGGGTCATTTTAGAAAAACTTGAGGAGTATTACTACAACCCAAAGTGAGACAATAAAAATATTTATCAGAAAATAAGTAAAAATCGGTATTAAATTGAAAATTTCAAACTCCGCATGTTTTTAAATTATAACATGCAGAGTTTTCTTTCGAATTGTACGAAACTTACAGAATACTTGACAATATGTAAAAGAAACATTGTATTAAAATTTGAATTCAAAAATTTGAATATTACGGGAAATATGAGCATTTGTAGTAAATAATGTTATACTTAGGATATGCGAAATGTAGTTCTGTATACTGTCAACAGATGGCGCCATAAAAAGTTACTGTAAATAAAACATGGGAAAGGCGCAGTTCGGGTCCGCGCGTCACCTCCGATAGATAAGGAGGTCTCGGAGGTGACGGTCCACGTCGTAGATTTCTCGTGAAAACGTCGGGATAAAATCATAAAACAAGTATTTCGTATTAATATGTTGTTTAATTATCAATCTCTTTAATACAATATTTACACAGAGTATTATAATGGTTACAGAATAGATAAATGACAAGTTTATCGCATGTAGCAAGGGTCTGTGGTAGCTTGTGATTTATCTATTCTTTAACCATTATGCTACTCTGTGTAAATATTGTATTAAAGAGATTGATAATTAAATAACATATTAATACGAAACATTTGTTTTATGATTTTATACCGACGTTTTCAGGAAAAATCTACGGCGCGGACCCGAATTGCGCCTTTCTTTTTTGAATTTTTAATAAACTTTTCAAAGTTTAAGTTAATAGTCTTATATACTGACAATAGATGGCGCCATGAAAAGTTATAGTTCGTGAGAACATGAAACCACAAATATCAACTTCTAGCAGTTCGCGCACGGCGTTGCCCGTGGAATCAGGACTTCAACAAAATAACAAAAAAACCCCAAGCCCAAATGACATGAAAAAGTTCCGAAAACAAAACAAAAGATACACATTATTAATTTTCCCTCTTATTTTTCTTCGCGATATGACATTTCAACTGTATAAAAACAATAAAGAGTACGTTAATCCGAAACAATATTAAAAAATTGCAACGTCAAAATCATTATTATACAGCAACCAAAATATGCGAGACAAATAAACACGTTAAGATGCTGCCGAAAATAATAATCGGTCGTCATTCAATCGAAGGTTATGACATCATCTGCGCTCTGCACCGTCAGCCAATCAAATTGAGGGCAACGTTCCGGAAAAGTGTCGTGGGAGGAAGCTCGTTAGATAAAAATATCTTTCAACTGACCAGGAAAAAATTTATTTAAAAAAAAACGGGAAAAGATATTTTAACCGTTCTTGTTTTAAATCCGACAGAACCGTTCCAGTTATAAGCTGAAAAAAAAATTGAAATAATAGCGCTATTAGAACGTCGGATGCAGCAAAATTTAAAAAAAATAAAATTTCGATGGCAAAATTGACTATTTTTAAAAAATTTCTCAAAATTCAGTAAACTACGTTTGAAGCTGAAAACAAACTTCATTAGAACAAAAATTGTTTGTTCTATCCGATGGTGCATTGATTGTTTTTCAACGATCATTAGAAAAGATACTACAGCCGTAAACGTGCCAAAAATTACCCAAAACAACACAAAACATTAAATAAAAAATTAAATAAATAATTAATTAATATAAAATTCCAGCTTCGAGGTGCATTTAGTCACCATTAAGACTACCTGTGTGCCAAATTTCAAGGCTGTAAGTGCGATAGATTCGTCTGGACATCGCACGCACACAAACATTGCCTTTTATAAGTATAGATTCCTTCCCTCGTATTACAGTAGAAGTCCATTAGTCCGGCATCCAACAGTCCGGACTGCCCGATAGTCCGGCATCGCTCTTTGGTTTTCGGTTTTCACCAAAAGTGTGTCTTTAAAGCAAATAAAAACGCTCGAGAGCTATTCGGAAGTTTTCGGTGTAGTTCGGGATCATCCGGAAGCGCTCGGTATTGTTCGGAAACAATTACGTAGTTAGCGGCCGGCTAGTCTCAGCTGTCACAACAAATTCAGGTGCAGTGCAGCTCCGTTAATCAATCACGAAGCGTCTTCGCCATTTTTTTGTGCGTTGTTGTTTTGTGTTCTTTCACATCGCAGTAAACGTAACTTCTGAAACTGTTTATAAAAAAAGTGAGTTATGTTCTAACTGTACAGTGACCATGTTTTCAAAACCTAAGCCTTCGAGTTCAAAAGGAGAGAAACGAAAACATGTAACACTGACTCTCAATCAGAAACTAGAAATCATCAAACGGCTAGAAAGAGGCGAGAATAGAAATATTTTAATGAATGAGTTTAATATTGGCTCATCAACTATTTATGACATTAAAAAACAAAAAGATGAACTAATGAAGTTTGCTTCTCAATCGGTAACAACTGAAAAATTGGCTTCTAGACAAACATTAAAAAAACCAAAACTGGAACAGCTAGATAGTGTATTGTTCAAATGGTTTAGTGCAGTACGTTCTGAAGGAAAGCCGGTAACAGGGCCAATGATTGTTGAAAAGGCAAAGAAATTCGGCCAAGATTTAGGAGTTACTGAAAGTGAATGTAATTATTCTGATGGTTGGCTCAGAAACTTTAAGTTTCGGCATGGAATTCGAAGACTTGATGTAACTGGAGAAACACTTTCAGCAAACCAAAATTCTGCAGAAAAATACAAAGACGAGTTTGAGAAAATCGTGGCTGATAATGATTTAACACCTGAACAGATTTACAATGCTGATGAAACAGGGCTATTGTGGCGATGTTTACCAACATCTACACTAGCTCGGGGAGGAGAAAAAGCAGCCAAGGGTTTAAAAAAAACAAAGACAGATTAACCGTTTTGCTATGTGCTAATGCGTCTGGAAACCACCGAGTGACCCCTTTTGTGACAGGTAAATCTGCAAAACCCAGGGCTTTTAAGAATGTTACACACTTGCCCGTCCAATACAAAGCTCAATCAAATGCGTGGATGACTGCCGCCCTCTTTAAAGACTGGTTTTTTCACCACTTTGTGCCTGAGGTCAAGGAATCCTTCAAAAGCCTTGGTCTACCAGAAGATACTAAAGCCATTCTTCTTTTGGACAATTGCAAAGCCCACCCGCCAGTAGATGAGTTAGTTTCTGGAAATATTGTTGCTACTCTGCTCCCACCTAACGTAACATCTTTGATTCAACCCATGGACCAGGGGGTTATTCAAAATTTTAAATGCTTTTATAGAAGGTCTTTTATTCAAGGCCTGTTAAATGCCGACTGTGACGTGACTGATTTTCAAAAAAAGTTTACAGTAAAAGATGCCGTCTATGCTATTGCACTGTCTTGGAACCAGGTAAAAAATACAACACTCCAAAAATGCTGGAGAAAACTTTGGCCAGCTGCAAACCCTGCATCTGACCTAACTCTACAGACTGATGAGGAAGAAAACCATCAAGACGCTCTGACCAAAGTTTTGGATGTCGTTAGAAGTGCTGACAATCCCTTGAAAACCCTGCCTGAAGATGAGGTAGAGGAGTGGCTTCTAATCGACGAGAATGAGCCTGTTGAACAAGAACTAACCGATGAGGACATTATCAACATTGTAGTAAACCCTCAGCCTACTCAAAATCTTGAAGAAAGTGACTCAGATGCCGAAACGGAAGAAAAGGAAAAAATCAGCTGGGCAGAAGCTGCAGAACCACTAAATAAGTTTATCTCTTTTGCTGAGGCTAGTACTAGCTACAGTGCTTCAGAAATTATTGATTTCCATATCATTAGAAATAAATTTTATACTAAACGCCAAAAGTCAAGAAAACAAAAAGACATTCATGACTTTTTTAAATCTAAGTGAAATATGATATACAGTACGTGTACATACATTATATGAAATGTAAAATAAACTTTGTTGTATGTACATACATATTTGCATACTGTATTTGTAGTTTAATTATTAACCTAATTGTTCTTATAATTACCGCCCGATAGACCGGAATTTTCGGTAGTCCGGCACCGAGCCGGTCCCGAACGTGCCGGATTATCGGACTTCTACTGTACATTCTTCTGTGATTCACACTTTCCTCCCCTAATCACTTTTCCCCCGATCGCAGTTTCTATTGCAATCGAGGGAAATCATCGTCTTTCGGTGAATCACCCCTCTTGATGTGATACGCGTTTTCGAATGATTGCAGCACTTCTGGCGTCCGGGCCATGCTATTATTTTTTCACCCCTTCTGTCATATCTACTTAGCTTTTTTGTATTAATTCATATAAACTTGGTGTCAAGTACTTGTGCGCGTTATTTTAATTGTAACCTGCTCTATAACTGTAAATTGAACGAGAGTTTCTGTTCCGATTTCACTTCCTGCTTCTACTAATAAACGTCTTGAATGAAAAAATGGCTAGTTATTTTCGTATTTTGAATCCAGAACTATGTTAAAGTCACGATTTTTAAAAACTGTTTTCAGTCAAGCAATTGCAGTCGTTATTGATACGCTGGAAGCGTAATGAGATATTTCTATGCATAAAGGATAACAGAACACCTTCATCCTATTTGACTTCAAAAAGTGACATGAACGTAGTAATGTTTTGTGATTAAAGCGCACCCGAAGAGTGCTTCTCTAGTTTCTAATCCTCTGATCCTTGCATATTTATAGTTTTGTATTATTTTTAAGGCATTTTGGATATACTAATTATTCGATGTAATGTAGTGTACGCTTTGACTTTGTCCCAAAGTGATCACTACAAGCGGCGTTCACTGTAGAAAGAAGATCGTAGTATCAGTTAACTATAGATATAGGAATCAATCAAGGAATCTAACGTTTATCGCAGTATGAAAGCTCTCTTTCCTTTTCAAGTCATTCACAAGAATTCTCTCTTCCACTTTGTGAAAGCTTAAGATTTCTCACCGCATTCTCAGAGGATTTCCTTGTCTTCCGCCGGCTGGCAATCCGATTGAAGCATGCATTGACGTCGTGAATAGTCTTGAAGTGGGACCACCTCTTTCCCTGGTTGTGATCAAAAGAGCGTCTGTATCTGTCAAGGGAAGAATTTTGTTGCATGTGGTCACTTGATAGTGTTAGGACTGCTTGGGAAGCTATATAATTCTGATTTCTCAGTGCGACGTATTCCACTATTTCTAAAATTTTGCTTCTCACCTTCGGTCTACTTGTAAATAAAGGGTGCGAAAATCACATAATCGTTAGTTTTGTAAAGAAAAAAAATCATGGATAGATAAATATTTGTAATCAAATAACATTTAATAATGTCATGTTGTCCATTTTCGCTTATGCATCGAAGTCATGAGTTTTGTAACAAAACTATTCTAACACTTTTCGCGCTTCCTGGGGTAAGGACCTTACGTGAGTTTCCAAGTGATTTTGTTTCCATCTACGAACCTCTTGAACGAACGAAGATTAACCCAACTTAAGTCTGTGTTAAGCGAGGGAACAGTGACTTCGGTGCATTTGAATCTGAGACGTAACTCATGCCGAAACGTTGTAATCGATTCGTAAAAAAGAATATGCTGTTCTAACGTGCACAACTGCATGATGCCGACTGAAATGCAAATTTTACGAAAGATGGATCAGGATAGAGCATGCGCCGTTTCGAAAACATTTGTTTTATCTGTTGCATCCTATAGCACTTTTTTTTTACTTCTACTGTCGTTATTTGAGAGATAAACATCACAACTGGAAATACGTAAAAGTATTAAAAAATGAAGTTATTATTATTTTTCCTCTCTTTATATCGTTTGATAACTTATTTTTTCAATAAGGCTGCATGGGCGCCAGTGGGGTGTCCGGGAGTCTAGGGCTCCCTGTCGAGGAAGCTGTACCCACCCCCCGTCGGGCAAATTTTTGTACCTCGTTCACGCAACGGGCTATTCAACTAGTATATAAATGAAGATCCGGCAAAAATTTGAGAGGGTCATCATTGCGTCCCTGCTGTTGTACAGAAGATCGTGCCCTGTAGTGCCCTCCTCTACAGGGCACGATCTTCTGTACAACATCCTTCCCCCCCGTCAGACGGGTAAGGCTGGTAGCAATGGTGCAGTGGAGTCGGAAAGCCTTTCCGGAACTGCTTTTTGACGAGAAATAAATACCAAAAAATTGTTGAAATGTCTTTAAAACAGCGCGGTTTTTGTCACCTATTTTAGAGCGTTCTGGTACTGCTTTTAGAGCGTTCCGGTATTGCTTTTAGAGCGTTCCAATAGTGCTTTTAGAGTGTCCCAGTACAGCTTATTTTGCGACTACACCATTGGCTGGTAATGATGGATCTAATTCCACTTTGTCTAGCACATCTAACCAAGTTCATGAGACAAGAACTAAAGATAAATGGGAAGTGTGGCATCTTCTGTTGGTCAAAGGGACCTTGGACCACCTAGGTATCACCTGAGATAGAAATCTAACTTATATATGGGAGTAGGTCGCCTCCCTGGAGGACATTCAGGGGCATCTGGGCCCATTTCTGTATCGTTTGGAGGAAAACCAGGAATACCTCCAATCTAACTGCAGTGAGCAATTCATTGCTGAAGGTCATCGGACACATTCTAAAGTCACATTGGCCTACTGATTTTTGAATAATGCTGGTTAAGAGAACAGCCACATAAAACCCATAAACTTTTTCCTCCGATTTATGCTCCTCAGTCTTGCCATACCGCAACTCACTAGGTACTGATCAGTACTGATGAACTCCAATAGATTATGCTGTTAATGTAAAAAAGTAAGGTAAAATTCCAATAAATTTATTTAACTGCTTGAATCCAAATGTTATCATTATTGTTCCTATTATTGAAGTAAATGAGGAAAAAATGTAAATGGCTGGTCTTTAAAAAAATAAGATGGAAAGTGAGAAGATAGTATACCCTTTATTCATTTCAAAAATTAATTTTCATCTGAGCCCACTTTCCTAAATAGTTAAAAAAAAGAAAAGAGGAATTTTTTTTTCATAAAAAATAAACAGAATAAAGTATGAAAATCTGACAAATATTTGAAGGTCTATATAAGAGTTACAAAATGGTGTCTCTTTCATATGTTGAATATATGGATCTGAGGAGCACTCTAGACTGAATTATTTAATTGACCTCATTTTTCTAAGCGAAACTTTTCAGTAGTTTCATAAAGAGGCTCATAATTAAGTTTAAGTGATGACACACGGACACATGTCGTAACGGCCACGTACTCATCCTCTTAATCAGCTTTGCGCAACTGAACTCCTTAATTTTTCTTTTTATTAAACTTGAATATTAATCAATTTTCTTCAGTCTTCTTAATTTGAGAAGATTTTGGACCTCCTACCGTGGGAGAAGATATTGCAAAATGAAAGTGAAATCTAAAAGAAGGAAATAAAAAAAAGGGGATTTCCTTTTAGTTTATGTTATTGAACCCTCTCGCTATTAGCGTCAGATATACGTATATGTGATAAATTATTTTTAAACTTAACGTACAGGGTGTACACAAATAAAGTGACACATTTCAAAAATTAATAAGAAAAAACACCTAAAAATGTTGGAACTACGAATTTTTTAAAAATGAGAGCGCATCTCAAAAAGTTTTTTTCAAATAGGTAGCATGCAATTTCGGTAGTCTAGGGGGTTGTAAATTACTGGAAATCAAAAATTTGTTTAGAGCCATTATCTGAGAAAATATTAAAACTGGAAGAAAAATAAAAAAGCATGTATTTGTAGGGAATTTTACTCTCTTTAACTTGTTAAGTCACATATAGAGTGAAAACTGAAGACTTTTCGTGATATTCAAGAAAAACTAAAAAAAAAAAAAAAAAGAAACCAGAAAACACGCATCGGCTTCTGTTGATCGGTACCCATTGCGCACGGAATTTTCTCGCTGTAACAAATTTAGAACGGCGTAACGCCGCGTTACCTATTTGAAAAAAAGCTTTTTGAAATGCGGTCTTATTTAAGAAAAAAAAACGTAGTTCCAACATTTTTAGTTTTTATTTATTAAATTTTGAAATGTGTCACTTCATTTGTGTACACACTGTAAAATAATTAAATCCGTATTTCAGATCCATTCATGTCTGGTATTTTTAATCCTTTCTTACAGAAGAAAGATTCATTCTGTACTCAGTTGAGTTATAAATTTTAAAAAATTAGTTTTCATTTTGGTGACTCAGAACGTAATTAATTCATATTTTTCGCCTTTCGTCTGTAAACTGCGAACATGTGAAAGAAAGACTGCGGACACTGAAAGAAAGAAAGAAATTAGTTTTCATTTTGGAGACGCAGAATGTAATTAATTTATATGTTTCGACTTTCGTCGGTAAACTGAGGACATGTGGAAAAAAGACTGGTGATAGACGCGCGATTTCGCAATCAATTACAGAACATCGAGGGTATCAAACGACGAATTACGTCATAAATAATGTTTTTCCCTTTCGAATTTGTTCCCTATTTTGAAGTATATGTGCCCTATGAGTCTTGTTCAGGAAGGGCGGCACGTTGCATGTTTGCCCCGGCGGCAATTGTTGCAGTTACGCAACTGGCTACCAGATAAATTATTGCAAGTATTCATCTATTGTGCGCATTTCTTGTTTAAAATAGGATTTTAATTTCAATAACAGGAAATGTTTATAATCACAACTTGTAAATACCAAAATAAAAGTCTTTGAAATATAGTTGATGCCCTTAGTAAGCTTCAATAAAATTTAGATTAGGTTTACTCAGTGGCGGATTAAAGTTTAGGTGCACCAGGTGCGGGCCTGAGGCCCGAGCTCTAAGGGAGTTCCGAAATGAAGAAGTGTTTTTTTAATATTACGATAACATGGTAACCAAAATGAATTTCCATCTAACCAGATGTAGAAGCCAAGTTCAGATAGACTAGTGTTTAATCCATTTCAGATGGATAAGCCCATCAAAACTTCCTAGATTAAGGAAAAAGCCCATTCTTTATTAAAAAATCTTCTGATGAAATTGTCATTTCATTGATTAGACTGAATGAAGAGCTTTCATTTTGAATGATTACACTGCTCTGAAAAAAAAATTCGAGCCCTAATACCATTACTGTTGATTCTTATCTAAAATGACCTCCTGAATCCAAATATGACCCCCATTTTGCCCCATCACCCACCGTTTTCTAGGGAAGCCCTCCCTCTTTTTATCACTGTTCGGTAATTTTATGGCTATGAATTTGATTTGGAGGGGGGAAACGATTATTTTAACCGTTAAATGTCTTCTGAGAGGCTACAGAGGTGAAAAGTTCTAAAATATGAACATGTGTAGCAAGGGCGAGATTTGGGGGGGATTTGCCCCCTTGAATTTAAAAAAATCAATAAAAATGATCAGTTTTTCTGGGTTTTTTCGCAATTCTTTCACTTAATTTCTACATAATACACCTTCCAGCTCCTCTTTTCCTCCACCCCAAATAATAAAAATATATAGCAAACATTTTGGTTAAAAGCGGGTGAGGAGGAGAGGTCCCGAAGCCCTCACAAGGAAGTTCAGAAGATTCACTGTACAACGTTATGAATGAAGGAAATGCACTTTAAGCGACATGTTCCACCGCATAGCCTTGTACGCTGACAACAATTCCTCGACATGAGCGACATAATCATCACTTTTTTTGTTACTCAAAAAGTTCACACACACTTTTTTGAATGCAAACCATGCTTGTTTTTCTTTGCGACTCAGGTTTTACATAAACGTTGAAACTTTAAAAAGTTGTCTAATCTGGGGCCCACGAAAATTCCTTCCTTGATTTTATCCCCACTAAGACGAGGAAATTTAGTTTTCAAGAAGTGAAATCCTTCACCTGTCTTATCCATTGCTTTTACAAACTGTTTAATCAATCCGAGTTTAATGTACAAAGGCGGCAAGTAAATATTTTCCTTCGGGACCAGAGGATCGTGAGCGACATTTTTCTGACCGGGAGTGAAAGTTTCTCGGCGAGGCCATTTCCGTACGATGTAATGTTTGTCTCGGGCTCGACTGTCCCATTCACATAGGAAGTAGCAGTATTTTGTGTAGCCTGTTTGCAGGCCCGTGAGTAGAGCAGCAACTTTTAATTCAGCGCAAAGTTTCCAACTATAATCATAATAACAGATTTTATCAAGGATTCGGATGATATTTTCGTGCGTCTCCTTCATATCCAGAGAGTATGCAACCGGGACTGATGGTAAATCATTTCCATTGGCCAACAGGACAACTTCCAAGCTTGTCTTTGATGAGTCTATAAATAGTCTCCATTTGTGTGGGTCATATGGCATCTTCAGTTCTATCATCAATTCATTTGAATTAGGGCAGAAGACTAAGCCTTCATCTTCCGAAAAAAGTAATTTCAGGGTTGACTGTCTAGTCCTATAAGCAGAGATTTTTACGCCCTTTTCTAAGAGATTCCGCTGCTGAAGTCGAGATCCAAGAAGTTGAGATTTACTCTTAGGTAACTCCAAATCCCGGACGAGATCATTCAATTCTGGCTGAGTAACGAGGTGAGGTTGTCGATGAACTAAATCAGCTGGATACTCTTCGTCACCATCAGTGACGTTGATGGTCCAGGCTGTGGCTCAAAGTCTTCCAAATCCGTTTCTAGCTGTAGAGTATAGGTTTTGGGGGCCACTGGGATTGGCAAAGATTCGTTGTGAGGAACTGTCCTTACATCTGAAGGGATATTAGGATACTGAATTGTGTGCTTACTTTTGCTAGAGAACCCGAAGGTGGAAGTCATACAAAAGTATCAATCTGTGAGATAATGGCGAGGTTCGCGCCAAACCATGGGCACAGCAAAATGCATTGATTTACGGGTACCTTTGAGCCATTTGGTCAAACTACTGTAACAAGTAGTGCAGCACAACTTTGGAGCCCAATCCTTGTCCTGATCGCCAATTTGGCATTCAAAGTAAAATTGATAAGCAGTTTTAAGAAGCGGAGAAAGGGGTTTTCGTTGCGCTTTTAAAGTCAAATCACCGCAAACATAGCGGAAGCTATCGGGATGATTTTTACACTCGCGTGGCATAATAAAATTAAACAGTAAATCAATGCTCGGTATTAATAACAACTTACACTCACGTACTGAAATTCACTTAAACAAAGCCGGAGAAAAAAAAATTGGATCGTTTAACAAAATTTAAACAACTTGGAAGCACAGAATCACCACCTAGAACACCGCATAGTTAAATTTCCGATCTCGAAACATGTACTGAGGGATGGTAAAGATACATGACTACATTGATAAGAGCAATGAACTTTAAAATGTGTCAAAGCAAGAGATTTACTGCGCAAAACACGAAGCTTGGGAGTTATTCAGAGCGGCAACGTTGTACAGTGAATCTTCCGAACTTTCTTGCGAGGGCTTCGGGACCTCTCCCCCTCACCCGCTTTTAGCCAAAATTTTTGCTATATATTTTTATTATTTGGGGTGTTTGGATGAGGAAAAGGGAGGGGGCTGGAAGCTGGAATAGGTAGAAATTAAGTGAAAGAATTGCGAAAAAAACCCAGAAAAACTAATCATTTTTATTGTTTTTTTTAATTTAAGGGGGCAAATCCCCCCAAATCTCGCCCTTGCTACAAATGTTCATATTTTAGAACTTTTCACCTCTGTAGCCCCTCAGAAGGCATTTAACGGTTAAAATAATCGTTTCCTCTCTCCAAATCAAATTCATGGCCATAAAATTACCGAACAGTGATAAAAATAGGGGGGGGGGGCGGCCCACGAAAACGGGGGGTGATGGGGAAAATGGGGTCATATTCGGATTCAGGAGGTCATTTTACATAAGAGTTTGTTGGAATGGTGTCGGGCCCGTTTTTCATGCAGAGCAGTGTTATTAAATAACTTGGTACCCGGTTGTCATTAGTATTGATAGATCACACAAAAACTCTTCAATTTCCAGAGAGCCAATTGCTGTCAGTTAGCTATTTTGAATAATTGCCATGGTGAAAATGGAAAGCTGACGAATCTCGATATCTGTTAATTTCCCCTTCACACTCCAAAAATCTTCTCACGAAGCTGTCATTTCAATGATTATACTGGACTGCGAGTTTTCATTTTCAAAGATTATCAAATAATTCAGCCTTCATTAGAATTAATAAGTCAGTTTACTTAGTAAAGTTTTTTCATCTCCAGAAAACCAATTGCATTCAGTTAGCTATTTCGAATAATTGTCACTGTGGAAATGTAAAACTAACAACTCCCGATTCCTATTAATCTCCTAACACATTTGCTAAACGCCTATTAGGGTCATTTGAGAACGTTCATCATCGTGGTCCCCTAGCGTTCTTGATCTTTATCTAGCCATCAAGGTACATTCCCCGAACATAGGGAATCTAGTTAAAGGATGAAATTTCTGAATGATTTTGGTTTGTGTTACCGTGCAAAAACCTATTGCTTAACAAACACATTTGAGAAGCGACGCTATATTCATAGCTCTGTGAGGCTCGTACGGTACAGCGAGAAAATAAAAAATAAATAATTTTCTGTATTGAAAAGAGTCAAAATTTATTGGAAGAGTTCAGTGTCTTGAACGTCTGCAATAGTTTGTTAAACAGTATGACACTGTTATACGTAAAACAAGAAGAACTGAAAAACACTTAAACTTAATAATTAATTTACAAACAGTGATAATCGCCTTCATTCGAGGCAATGTGCATGGATTTTGTATGATTTTAAGTTGCCGTTTTATATGATGTTCATAAAACATGGAGTATTTCATAAACTTAAGTAATTTCTTAACAATTAATTAAGTATAATTTTCATCCATTATTAAAACATCATGTTGTTAATGTTTTAATGAATTTATAAAAATTAAAATTATATACAGTAAACTCTCGTTACCACGATATCCGACGTAACGATAAATCCCTCTACAACCATAGAATTTTGTAGTCCCGGTGAATTTGCGTAGAACATAATGTTAATCTTCCCTCAATATAACGATATTCTGTACATAACACCACCAACACGTAAAACCCTTGTATAATAATTTTATTTCTAAAATCTGATTACCACTTTCTTCCTCTGTAACAATATTTCTGTTTCCAAATATGATGATGATACAGATCCATCGCAATCTTTATTGACATCCCAGGAAGATCTTCAATCAGTTCAGTCCCTACGGGCATTTTTTTCAAGCCTTTCAGCAACAAATGAGGACCATTTTCGGGCATTAGACTGTATGCAAACCTTGTTAGTTGACTTAACAGTTGAAAAAATGAATAAGCAAACGAAAATATTGGATTTTTTCGATAAATAAGTTTCTCAGGTATGTGAACTATTTTATTGTATAGTTCACATACCTGATTTTTGTTAAATTTTTGTATGCTTTAACAATCATTAACACTCTGGTGATGCTTTTTTTTTTGAAAAATGTACACTGGTGTAAGAAATTAAGAGAATTTGCAGACTTGGTCGATCATCTCTAGAACTACTGGACCGATTTTAATGAAATTCGATTTGATATGTACATACATTGATACAATACAAAACAAATAACCATTCAACAAGTGTAATACACACGCATGATCGTGCGTAATACTCGTTGGAGTCTGAAGTTATGAAACAGCGGTTGCAGAATAAACAAAAAAATGGGTTAATAGGGGGTATGGTCCCCTCTTACAGATATACAGGCCTTGCAGCGTGACTTCATGCTTGAAATAAGGCAGTTTATCATTTCCTGTGGCAATTGGTCCCACTCGTTCAGCAACGCTGTTTTCATTTCCTGGATGGTTCTCGGAGGGGGGTTGCGAGTTGCAATTGCAGATATGGAGAGGTGTTCGGCCATCCAACATGATGCCTGTCCAGACCATTAAACACCCTCCGCCATAATGGTGGATTTTGCGGACATTGGAGGGTAGGTAGCGGGTCCGTGGTTCTCTCCGTATGAACGTACGGCGAGAATCGGTGTTTAGGCTGAACCGGGACTCATCAGCGAAGAGAACGGTCCCCATTGAACCATACTCCAATCTCTATGCTCTTTGCACTATGCTAAACGGACTCTCCTGTTCGTAGAAGTGAGCGGGACGCAAACAGCAGGTCTTCTTGCAAATAACCCTGTCTCATGAAGTCTTTTGGAAACAGTCACCCTTGATACACGGGTTCCTGTGGCTGCATACAAGTCACGAGAGAGCTGAAAAGCTGTAGCATCCCTGTTACGCATCGCTATAATGGACAAATAACGATCTTCTGTGGCCGTGGTGGCTCTTGGACGACCTTGCCCAGGCTTTCTCTCAATGGATCCGGTATCCTGGAACTGTTTCCATAAGTTACACACGACGCTGGGCGTTAAATTGAACTCTCTACAAATCTGGACTTGTATCTTGATCAAGACTTTAAATCTTGGACCTGCTCCTAGCCTCCCCAGAATTCACCACCCCATTCCATCATCTAAACGTTGGTGGTTACTCGTTTTTACTGTTACAATTTGAATTGTACCGATTGCTGCAAAATAGCACCAAGAAATTCGCCGAGGTGTGCTAGCGAACGAAATGCGTCTTACCTTACGCGCGCTTATCAAGCCTGTTTCTCTACTAGCTCCGCCTACACACACGTGTACTCTTACGTATTTGACGTACAAGATTTGCATTTTCGTCTAGAAGCAGTGGTTTTACATTCAGTTCAGTTCTTTTCATGAAATTCGATAAAATGTGCAAATTCTCTTAATTTATTTCACCAGTGTATATTGTTGTATTGCGTCCACATTCAAACAACCAAAATTTGTTTTTTTATATCGTAATTATATCGCCCTCGATATAACAATACATCCCTCTATAGCAATATCTTTATTTGGTTCCCAAAGTATGGTTGTAACGAGGTATTACTGTAATTGTTAAAAATTAATGCGTTTGAATTTTATATTTCGCGCGTTTTTATAAAAATCAATTTCATGTTCTATTCAACCTGATCTCCAAAACTTCTTAAGTTCGGTGATATTTTAGTGCATTAGGAAGGTATTTTTTTAAACTTAACATGAGTGATTAATAAAAAAAGATATCTGTCTCTACATCTTTGTTGTATTGTGAAATAATCAGAAAAATTTCCGGAATAAGTCCGATTTGGTATTAATTTTCACTTTAAAAATAAATTGCGGAAACATTATTTGGAATATTTGTCTTTCGTACACGAATTCACGCCTCAAGAAATTTTTAAAAATTTTAAAATTGAGAGACAAAATGGTTCATTATTAACTAGTTCTTCAAAAGAACGAATTTTTTTAAAAGATGAAAATAAGCATAGGTTGAATACTTAATATTAAATATCACATACTTCTTTTATTCAATGGATTCTGAAGTTTTTAAACGTTTTTACTAAGTTCGAAATGTTTCATGTTTGTATGGAAGGTTGGAATTTTGTGATCGATTTTCCACTCACTGCTTAATGCACTAGAGTTCTGAAATTTTGTATATATATTGGGTATTGATGGCAATGCAATATTTTAATAATTTTAGATCTCTCAATTATCAATTTTTTTTTAAAAAATTCGCAAAATTACGATTGCACTATGTAGGTTTCAGTGGCGCCATCTATAGTATTTTTTGAGAACTAAAATACTTTATACAGTAATTTAAATGTTTCAACAAAAATAAGTATATCCTATTATAGACCTTTTTAAAGAAATTATTGTTGGAATTGTTGAAGAAAGATGGATTTAAGTTCGAAATATTTTTTGTAAGGTCAGAATTTTGTGATATATTTTTTACTCACTTCTTAATGCACTAGAGTTCTGAAATTTTGTATATTCATTGGGTTTTGATGACAATGCAATATTTCAGTAATTTTAGAGCTCTTTTGAATAAAATAATTGTTGGAATTAGTTCATGAAAAATTGATTCTGAATTCCCAAAATCTTTATAATGCTGAATTATGACATAAATTAAAGGATAAAAACTAAAAAATAATAAATGGAAAAAAAACTTTAAAAAACCGATTTTACCCAATTCATTAAAAAAGAAAAATAATAATTTTTTCTCAAAAATCTGGAGGTCAAAACAAAAATCGTAAAAGCGTGAGGCATTGAAAACAATAGGAGAAAGATATGAAACCAGCGCCTCACTTTTTTACGATTTTTGTTTTGACCTCCATATTTTTGAGAAAAAATTATTTTTTTTATTTTTTTAATGCATTGGTAAAAGCGTTTTCTTAAAGTTTTTTTCCATTTATTATTTTGATAATACTTAAGTCATGATATACTTTTGTCCACTCAAAACATTTTATTATGATTAATTCAGATGTAATTAATAGATTATATATACTAATTATAAAGTTACATAGTCTAGCAATTATAAAATGTAATAATAATATTAAAATATAATAATATAGTTAACTTCATTAAAAGTACCCAAAATCATATTATCTTAAAACCTAACGACTGACAAGCCAAAATATAAAAGTGCATGTATATGTTACTTTCAGAGGACCCCCCAAGAAGTTTAGCGCCAAGGGGCCCCGACATGGTTAACACGCCCCTGGGTTTACTGTAATAAAGCTAACGAACACGAATCATTCTAATGTAAACAGAAAACTACTTAAATTAAATTGAACAATGCTTAATAACAAATAAAAAATAAAATATAATTAATAAAAGTTTTAATATAAGAACTAGAAATAAATTATCAAAGAAAATGTAAAACAAAAATATTTCAAACTGCAAAAGAATTGTTCTTAATGTTATAAGCAGTGATGCATAGATTCAAAATTTAAAATATTGTAGTGTGGGACATTTTCCATTCATCATGTCAGCGTGAATTGATCCCATTGTATTATTAAATAGAACCGGTATAAACAAAAGACTGGCATAAAAATTTAGTAAAGTAAAATATATATGTATGATATGACGACTACCAAGCGCGAATTCTTCGTGCACGAAGACATTAGAAAATTCCCCTCTTCTTAATGTTTCAAGTTTTTATAATATCCAAAAATCATGCACAAGAGGATAGTTTTTTTTGTTTAGAATCAGCTCTAATTAAAATATTTATCGCGTTAATAATAATCTGTTTCCACTGTAAAAAATAATTTGTTGTTAGAATCAGACCCCAGATTCACTAACTAGCAAATATAAGCAGAAGAATTTCATTCTCAGAATTTAACAATAGACGGCGTAAAAACTCACATATACAGTGAAACCTCTTCGAACGGCCACCCCTACATAGCGGCCACCCCTCTTAACGGCCAATTTTTCGTGGCACGGATTTTTCGGCCCATAGACTTAATGTTAAAATAACCCCTATCAACGGCCGCCGGGTGGGTTCGCCCATCCCATTTAACAATAGCGTCGGTTAGAGATTTACTTTTTAAACTGAAAAACGAACTTGAAAAAATGGTTTTTTTCCGAGAAGGGTAAAAACTTAAAGCAGTCACAAATTGTATCCTTTTTTTTCAAAAAATGTAAAAAATTATTAAATAAAGTACTATTTTCTCTTTAGATAAGTCTCAAACTTCATTTTAAATAAGAAATATGTGTCAGACTTGTTTTATATTATGTATTATAGCAATTATCTTGTAATTGTAACGAAAACCCTTCAGAGCGGCCACCCCCTCTTAGCGGCCAATTTTTCTCGGAACGGAGGGGTGGCCGCTCAGAGAGGTTTCACTGTACCGATTATGTTTTTTTCCATCTTTATCCAAAAGGCTGAAGACATACAGAAGCGAGGAATACAAAATGATCTATCAATATCTGAATAGAATAAAAGGAAGTTTTATGGCATTTCCATGAATGTTTCCATCGAACAAACAAATGGAACTTCCACTTTTCATATCGCATGTTAACAAAGCGAGTTTTGTCTTTCATTCGAACTTACAATGTTCGAAAGGAACCCTTTCTCAAGACTTACGGATATGAATAGTCATAAGCTACCGTGTTCCGTCTCAAGATCCCATTCCTTTATTTAGTTCAACAGTTCCATAGATAACTTGTTTTCAAACATCTGTCACCTATCGATAAAAACCTTCACACTAATATCCGATCTGCTGTTGATAGGAATCGTAAATACACGTAACAGATGGGGCTTTCTCATTTATTTGGTTACCGTTACGGAATTCTTATAAATTACATCACTTGAGAAATTGTGTCAGACAAAAAAGTTAAGGGCAGCAGTTCATTAGATCACGATGAAGAGTCATGTGAGTATTATTTTCGAGTAGATTACATGATTATAATAAGGAAACAATATCAAATATAGCAATGACATTTAGCCGTCTTTTAAAATTTTGTTCCGAAGAACCCAAAGCAATTATTTTAATAGCAAAAATACAAAAATCTTAGAAAAAAACCCTACAACCCTGAAATGAAAAGTTTTGGTTTAAGGTATCCGACTGTGTTCGGAGACATTTTTTTGAAAAATAACTTATATATATTTTTAATGTTATTTTTCAACTGCATATGTTTTAACACTATGAAAATATTGTAAAATTAGGGTTTCAAAATAATATTTTTTAAAAAAAACTGAGAAATTTGAAGAAAAATGACTAAAATATTTGCCTTACGCTTACAGCCATAGGCAAAATCATATTCTAAATATACATAAATCCTTGTAGGAGTGCATTTTTATGACAGTTATCTGTGTTATGCTCTAAAATATTTCTAGTACTTCAAAATAGTTTTGAGATATAGCTGAACATAGTTACTAAACTGGTAATTTTTCATAAAAAATGCTTTTCGTTTATATTTAAGTACTTAAAAATAATACTTGATTTTAAAATTGACCTTAGTTTTTAGAGGAAAACATCAAGCATATTACAGAAAACAACCTCAGAAAATTTCATATCAAATCTTGAATAACTTTTTGAGAAATCATTGTTACGGTCGACAGTTTTCCTCAAATATATCATTTCTCCGAAAACACATTTAAAGTTTTCATGCAACATAAAATAATGCTTACAATTCGGTAATAAAACAGCTGTAACTCCATTTGTAATTCACGTAGAGTAAAAAGTGTGACAGTTTTAGAAAGCTGGTTAAACAGGCTACAAAATTAAATCATAAAAAGGTTTTTTGATAATTTCATCAAAAACGACGATTTTAAACCAGTCGGATACCTTAAGAAGAATTTAAAAAAAAAAAAACGGAGTTTTAAAATTTGAAATTATTCGTATTTAAGTAAAAGTATGTTTAAAGTATTATATAAACAGTGGTATAATCGCAAATTAATCAGTGCCGGATCACTCTAACCTGGGTGATAAAGATCGAGCTGCTTTAGGGAGGTTTTCCACAATTTTTTTTCTTATTTATATCCTGTAAAAAAATGCCGGAACGCCGTTTCGGCTCGTCTAACACTTGATTATAAAGTACTATAAGTAATCATAAAGTATTTAGTAAAAGTAATTAATTTATTTATAACCTAAGCTTCAAGTTAGTTCATGCTTATAATAAGCAATGCGTCTAACGTTTAGCAACGGATTCCGAAACCCTTCGCGCTTTTGCGCATGCGCCGTAAGGAGTTATTTTCATCAAAATAGGGGGAAAGTGAAGAATGGAAGGAGAGATGCTTACATTTTACTGAGCGTGATCTAACAAAGAACTCCGGAAATGCGCTCATACTGCATTACCGCCACGATAAAAACCTAAACACCAGACATGCCTGTGGCGGGCGTCATGGAAACGGGATATTCCACTGCATTTTGGGGGTGAAGGAAAGGGCTTTATTTCATTTGGCGCAGATAGAACCGACGGAAGTCTCGTTTCGCTTTGCACTACGATCGAAAACGAATTCCTCGCCTAACGAAGTGTGCTTTGTTCGCCAGATGTTGCGGTTGATTTTTTATCCCCGTTTACCTCCTTTTTTCGACTCGTCTACTTGATGCAACCCTGTCCAGGGTTTTTCTCCTGGCGGTAGGACAGTATGACTCATTGCCTGACACCCCTTTCCGGTGTAAAATCCTCCAAAAGTGCTAGTCTCGGAATCCGTTGCTAAACTATAAATTTGTAAGCATGCGAAATGATATTCAATTTTCTGAATGATCACTATATGTTTGGTTTGCTTTGTAAAATGGGGCCGCAGGTATAAAGTCTCAATTTCGAAAGCAGAGGGTCGTAGGTTCGAAACCAAAGTGCCACTAATGATTCTCCGGATACTCGGGCCTTGTGCATATTAAATCCGTCGGCGTCAAATGACCTTCTGCTAGTGTGGTGTGAAAGTTTAGACATGAGCATGCTGGCTCAAGTGCAGTCCTTGACATCTGACTAATATACGAAATTATGAGACCGTCCTAAAATAATTTTCGCTGTTACTCAAAAAGAGATGTTAATTTATCTGAATAAACTAAAATTTGCTCCGTTAAATTTATTTGTTGGCACTCGAATTGAATTTTGACAAAAGGTACAGTTTAAGTGAACTGAAACTAAAGACAAGAAGAACAATTTTAAAAAAGTTACACTAATCTAGTTTTGAAAAATTAAACCTACCGCATTCCTTTTCTGCGATCCTTCACAATGAAAAGAAATACAGAAGCATTTAGTTTATAGCATTCTTAAAAGTTTTTTGGTTTTTTTCATGAATATTGTCTCTATTTTAGGAATTAATTTCTGAAACCCTAAAATAGTGGCTATATAACTTTTTTACTGATTTGAGATTGCAGAGATTTAAACTATTATCTGTTCTTAATCTATAAACAAATGATGAGATATTTGTTTCAATTTCCACCCTTTATATAAAATTTCCTCTTGTTCGATAATGAATATAATTTTCGGATAACCACCATTTAAGTGACCTTACTTCAGTGATAAAATACACTTTCAAAGGCTGTGCAACAGTGGCGAATCCGGGGGTCTGGTCTAGCCCCCCCCCAGAGCTAGACCAGAATTCTTTATTTTATTTAAATTCACTACAGTTGTTTTTTCTTAATCTCTCTTTAAAAAAAAGTAAAAACATTTCTTCCTGGTTTTTGACAGGCTCGAAAATATTCCCACTTTTGTAGTCATTCTACTCGAATTTGCAGCATTGACACGGTCAGAAACATGTTTTTGCTAGTTATTTCATTTTTTTTTTGTTAAATTATCGATAGTATTGTAGTGTTCTTTATGATTCCTATTTCCAGGTGAGTAAAGTCTGTAAAATTAAAATGTTTTGGTTTACATAAGATTTGACATTCGTCACGACGATACAAAACTTTTCATACCTTAACCCCCCCCCCCGACTTAAATCCTGGATTCGCCACTGCTGTGCAATCTTCCTGTAAAATAAAATTCGCACAGCTCGTTCAGGGGCGTGTTTTAAACTCGAAACTCTAAAAATAAATAAATAAAATAAAACCCTCCAAATAAAGATTATAATGGAAAATATTCCATGTTTCTGACTAAAAATAGCTGTTTTTACTGAACGGTTCGAAATGCCGAGATTAGCACTTATTGACGACTTTATTGTGGACAATGGGTAAGATGAGCTCATTACCGGAGTTCTTTGTTAGGTCAGGCTAAATAAAATGTAAACATCTCCCCCTTCATTTTTCATTTCATCCCTATTTTGGTGAAATCAACTACGCCTGGCGCATGCGTAAAAGCGCGGAAGGTTTCGGAAACTGAGAATGATCAGTATTATCTGATCTGTGAAGTGAAAACCAAAAACGAATTTAAAAAACTGTACACTTTAATCAAACACAAATTTAAACAAATTAGGAACAAAAATATTTCAAAACTTTTAATAATACTTTTCATAACAATAAACGCACATGAAGCAAATAAATGAATCGCTAATTGCAAAAAGGGAACAAATCCAACTCCTCAACACTTTTTTAAAGGGAAGGATGGTTATGTTTTTTAATCAAAAATGTACATGAAATGCGTATTAGAAGATATTTTTAGAAAAAAAATCAAATTAAATTTTGTTTTATCAGGAACGATTGTAAATAGTTTTTTGTTTATGTTTCCTGTAAAGTTTGTATTTTGTTACTTGTTGCCTTTCTGCAATTAGTGCTCTAAATATATAAACAGTTTGCAATAAATTAATTCAGATGATATTGAGTTTTCACTTCCGTTTGAATTCACAAAAACTGTGGCAGTTTGGAATTTAAAAGTAAGTAAAATATAAAAATAACTTTTATTACAAGAATGAAATTTTTTGTGCATCCACCAAAATTATGATGTTTTAGCTAAGAGGATCGTAGGGCATCCGCAAATCAAACTAAAGAGGCATTAGAGTGCCTGTCAAACGTATGTTTAGGGAAAAGTCGTAATCCAGTTTTATTTCTAACTGATTTAATTTACATTAATAATATA
>BGPR01020692.1:0-27547 GCA_013235015.1 Araneus ventricosus | reverse complement strand
CGAAAAACACATTTGTTGGTCTCTGAACATGAATGCCGAAAAACGCAATGAGGTACACTCATGAAATTTGGTAGGTTCCCCTTTTCAATAGATTTGTAAATAAGCCTGCTGATGAAAAGTCTGTCTGTTTGTCTATCCACATCCATGTCAAGAAGATAAATCAAAAACGCAAATAGCTGGATGCTTGAAATTAAACATTATGAAATTATCTTTAGAATTGTAGATATCTATCAAATTTCAGACTCAATGCGTCAAAGAATTGGCTGTCTGTTGGTCTGTATATTTAAGATTATGTGAACGCAATAACTCAAAATCGCAATAACTTATATAAATGAAAGTTGACATGTAGAATTACTAATATAATAGGCTAGATCTCTCGGTAACGCTCTGACGTCACCAACAATAAAACCCGCGCCTTAGCACCGCGAGACGTTAAACAGCATTATTTCATTGTTAGAGAATCTAATTTCAGTAATTTTAAATTTAAAAGAGTAATTGTCGTTCTAATTTCAAATTTAATAGCTCTAAAATAGTGAAATAAAATTTGCTATCGACTGATATAAAATTAATATCGCTATGATCAATAGTTCCCGAGAAATTTTAAATTATATTAATTATATATTTCAAATTAATTTCCATTTTTTAATAGAAAGTAGTAAATTACGTCAGTGGTATATCATACGCGTGATATGGTTTGGATGCCACGATGCATCTAATTATTTATTGTAATTGTGATGATATAATTTGATAATATATTTTGGCAACGTTCGACATGCAGAGAAGTGACTTGTTTTTATTAGAATTTCGAATAAGAATTCCTTTGAAATTTTAACTTTCGACTTACGTTTGACAAGCTTAGAATTTCATGGTTATTGAATTATAATAAAATTGTTTAACAACGAAAAATACTTCACACGGAATGTTGTTTACCAAGAGGTTTTTGAATCAAGAAATATGTAAATAAAAAAAAATATTTCCTGTCAAAAAACATGTTTATTTTATTTGTTTTCAATCAATGTTAGACATTTCTCTCCCATATATATCTATTTAAACACGTCAAATTTGACTGGAAATCTCTCGAATAAAGAGGCAATTTTCATCCGTCATGGTATGACGGGTGATTTTCTAGTTATTAATAATATTGTAGATGTGCTTGATATGTTGGACCCAATCTGTGGAAAAGAATATACCCAAAATTTTTGTTACTTGAAATATTCAATTTTCTACACCGTAAAATAATACTTGCGCGAACTCAAATTTGCGGAATTGCAAATTTTTCTTTATGGTCATTAAGAATTTAATACAAATGATAAATCCTGAATGAAACTAATAACAGAAATAAAAAGAACATTTATCCATTTCTTACTAAAAGTGAAACGGGAACAATTCTAGAAACTGGTCACGTCTCTTATATAATTGATGGAGTTGTCGATCTTACTGAGATGATAGTCAATGATATTTCGAGGATGCGTGGGCAAATCTCTACTACAGTAGCCGACACCTCAGACACATATCCATCAAAAATACAAAAGACAGTTGCAAGTTTGACCGAAGGTCTCGGTTCAGTTGAAAAAGTTTTAAAATTTTGGAAAAAATAGACTATAAAGAAAGCTATTCCAGCTGTAAGACAAGAACTAAAAAAATATATCAATTTCCTAAGAGGAAATTTTATGTCAGGGCAAAAAAAAAGTTAAGAATTGTCCAATTTTAATGAGTCATCAACATCGAAATATATCTGTTTTGTGCAACATTTTTGTTTTAATATGTGCTTTAGTGTATGAATATATTTAAAAACTGCATTTTTCATTATATACTATCCTTCCAAACATCTATTTGCCTAGCTACTGCCAGATATTAATTAAAATTTGCGTGTATTTATGTGCAAAGTTAGACTAGAGTAAGTTTGGCGGTCTCCCAACTTACTCTAATCCGACTTACTCACACTTTGTCAGTCTTGCTCATCGCGTAACTTCTGTGTATTGCTCTATCCTGTCAAAATTTCTCCGCAAAATTACGGCCAGTGACCGGCAGCCCAGGGTCCGTCCATTGCCCGTTAAAATACATTTTGCCCGTAAAACATTCTGACCGTTACTTTACGAATGTGGCCGTAAACCTATGATCGTGATCTCCTGGCCACTGACTTAAATTTGGAAGTTGACTGTATAAAAGTTGCCGTTATTTCCTGGTCACTGCCCACAATTTTGGAAGCTAACCGTATAAAAGTGGCTGCCATTTTCTGGCAACTTCTTACAATTTTGTTAAGTTGTCTGTATAAAAGTATTCGTTACTTTGCGAATAGCTTCTTTAAATCCGGAAGTTTTCCGAATAAAATTATTCATTATGTTCTGGATAATGCTCACAATGTTTAAAAGTTGACCTAATAGAAGTACCTCTAACTTCTGACTATGACCTACACTTAAAAAAAATCCCGTAAAATTTACGGTTTTAAACTGGCAGCTGGGTTGGTTGTGCAAAACCGTAAAAATTACGAAGTAAAATCGTAGCCACAACGGTTTTTTACCATACAAGAACAAGTTTTTTCCGTAAAAGTTACGAAGTAAATCCGTAGTCACAACGGTTTTTAACATATGATATCAAGTTTTCTCCGTAAAAGTTACGAATTAAATACGTAGTCACAACGGTTTTTAACATATGATATCAAGTTTTCTTCGTAAAAGTTACGAAGTAAATCCGTAGTCACAACGGTTTTTCACCATAAGAAGCACAAAATGCGCCATATGGTGTTAACACAAGAGAAAGTCCTTTGATTAACATTAGCTACTTACTAATAATTAGACATCAGAATGAATCCGGAGCAAATAGTCAAAAATTGGGACTTTTTCGGCTGATTCTGATCTGCTCAATTTTTTACCAAATAAGGTTGATACGAAAAGCAAAACCAATTCTGTGCTCACAATTAAAAAGAATGGATTTGATTCTACAAAGTAAGTGTGAATCATTAGCAGAATTATGCAGTATCTAGTGGAATTGTAGAGAGAAAATCATGAATTTGTTGCACTTCAGTTAACTTCGTCTTTTTCCCGTGAAATAGCTAGATATTTTATGAAATATCTGAATTATACACTTGGATGACACGTACAATGAAACACTTATCTGTATTCACGAGAAAGTTGTAGTTTGGTTTTCATTTAATTTTACATTTTCTATTTGTTCCTTTCATGAGGAAAGCTAAACATTTCATGAGGTAGTTGACACACTCATTTAATGCTTTATTTTCATTCTAAATTTGAATTTGTATTGAAATACTAGTACATTACATTTTCTGTTTGTTTCTTTCATGAAGAAAACTAAATATTTCATGATTTAGTTAACCCCCTCATTTAATGCTTTATTGTCATTCTAAACATGAATTTGTATTGAAATACTAGTATATTACATTTTCTTTATTTTTTTCCTTTCATGAAGAAAACTAAATATGTCATGATTTAGTTTACCCCCTCATTTAATACTTTAATGTCATTCTAATCCAGAATTTGTATTGAAATACTAGTATACTACATTTTTTTTCCTTTCACGAGAAGAACTAAATATTTTATGGTTTAATTAAGCCCCTCATTTAATGTTCTATTTTTATTCTAAACTTGAATTGAATTGAAAATACGAGTATATTCTCAATTTTCCAAGTCTTTATTTGAACCTATCTTTTATGTTTCCAATCTATTTTTTAAATGCATGTATCAAAAATATAATTACATAAATTAGTACATTTCTTGAGAGTAATTTCAAACGCAGCATTTCTGAAAATTTAAACAACGAACATCCACAAGAAAAATGCATTTTAAATTGAATTAAAAAACCAGAGGGAGTGGTCTCTCCTAAACTTTGTCGTATACTTTCTAACAAAGTTGTCCTACCCGACCCTCCCCACCTAAAATTTTCAGGATCACCGCAGAGTGTTGGCCATTGTCTTCCCAGAACACTGCAATATGAAAGGGCCAAGAATGTAAGAGAGATAAAATTCGCCAAGTCAGTAAAATAGCGCCAAGTTTACGAAGGTTATGCGCCATCAAATGCGTCTGAAAACATTAACTGTTATAAATAATAGGATCACAGCTTATTGTTACTCATTGTTTCATAACAATAATAAAACTGTGTATCAAATTTTATCGCTCTAGCTATTTAAATTTTTGAGTTATCGTTCTCTCATGAACATGGACAGACGGACAGACCGACTTCCCGTAGACGGATTTTGTCCAAAATTTGATAAAAACCTACAAATTATGTATGAAGATCACATACCAAATTTCAACCATCTAGCTTTAATAGTTTTTGAGTTACCGAGTTCACGGACACATAGACAGACAGACATAATTCTAAAATTGTGTTTTTCGGCCTCAGGGAGGTCTAAAACGTGGAGATTCGTCAAAATCTCGAGTTCGAATTTTTTGACGATTACAATACTTTCTCTTTGTATACTTCGTATACGATAAAGTAATAAATATTTTTTAGGAATGCTTTGTTTCGCGTTTGCTTGGATCAACACACAAGCATTTCAATAGTAAAAAGAATATTGTTGCCATCTAAACAATCAAAGCCAGGTTATTGTTTTTCGTCATTTTTTGTTCTGACTTTGATAGATAAACAGTGAAAACAAAGTGCTCTTAAGAAATTTTAGAAAGCAATTGAAATATTTTGTCATTTTATTTCAGCTGGGCGATCTTGATACTAAAAGGGAATCCATCGCAAAAGGTTTCGAAAACATTCGTAAGTATAATTTTATTCAGAGTCAAGTACTGTAACTAATTAAGATCTGTCAATATTATTTCCATTTCGGTGAAAGTTTTCTAAGGTGATAGTTTACAATAATTGCCACCATATGTGTATATATTTGAAATTTCAGTTTTAATTTTCGGTATTAAAAAGTAGAAACTTCATCGATTCCAAAAATATATATAGCCAATAATAACTGAAATGGACTCGAAAACACAGTATAGTTGCCAAATTTTTGCCAAACTGGACTTCTTTAGGCGATAACCTGTCAAATTTGGTATAAGATGTATGAGGGTTAAGACCATTACGACGGCTACCATTGAAACGGGTGGCCAAGGGAGTGCTAATTTGGCGATGGCGCAGTACCTTGTTTTCGAGTCTTATAATTGAGTGCACTTAGATAGCTAGGACCGGCATCATCGCCAATGAATAATGTAATATCTGCTTTCGGGTTTCACCTCAAATTAGACCTCATTCAGTAGAATCCTGTACGTCTGTTTCGCCAGGCTACACTAAGTTGCCCATTGACACACAAGGCGAAGGAAAAGTAGGGGCTGTTAATGTAACAATTCGATAATGTCGATATTTAAATCGAATGTGTATATTGTTACAAAAGTCTTTCTGTGGTTGTATGGTGTAAACAGTCCAACACGCAGGATAATGAAGAATGAAGGTTTATTCACAAATATGCAGGAAAATACAGTTCATAGCACAAGTACAGGAAACAATAGTTCTTGCACAGATTACCAATGTAAACAGACAGCGATTCACAGGTAATAACAGTTCAGCACTTTGATATTTAGCAACACAAACAGCCAGGAAATAACTAGTAACGACAATAACTGCACTTTCAATAGCGCTCAGCTCACCAGCTTCCTAGCTCGCACTGCGGACGAAACTCTAAAGTCGTTCCCAACGGATCAACACTACTCCCTCTGACCCAGGCGCAGTCCTTATATACTCTTTCCGACAGGCCGTGACGTCACATGGAGTTTTCTCGTATGTTCAAGCGTATTCCCTTTCCTAATAGAAATATTGAGAAAAGGGCTGCCAAGGTCGCCAAATTCGTCGCCAAGGTCAGGAGTCCCGAAACAACCGCTGCCGTCAATCTATGCTTAACCTTGTAAAACTCTCTTCCCAACCATAGGGCTAACATTGCTGGGAAGCGACTTTCAATGTTCGTAATAATATTAAGTATGCCAAGGCCTTATTAAGTCACTCATCGCCAAAACAGAGGGTACTTTTCCGTTAGCTGGGCGCAAATGTCGCCATTTGTGAACCAAACGCGAGCCAAGTCGCCAAGAGCGAAGTGATTTTCCGTTAGCCGGGCGCAAATGCTGCCAATTGTGAACAGCCAAGTCGCCAAAAGCGAAGCGATTTTCCGTTAGCCGGGAGCAAATGTCGCCAATTGTGAACAGCCAAGTCGCCAAGAGCGAAGAGATTTACCGTTAGCCGGGCGCAAATGTCGCCAATTTTGAACCAAACGCGAGCCAAGTCGCCAAGCGAAGCGATTTTCCGTTAGCCGGGCGCAAATGTCGCCAATTGTGAACCAAATCGCCAAGAGAATGGTTGTAAGAAATTTGGCGAAATTCTACATTATTTGGCTATTTGTCGCTTGCGCCCGGCTAACGGAAAAGTACCAAACAGAGCAAAGAAACATTACGGATGTTATTTAGTATAAACTAGAAAATCACCCGTCATGGTATGACGGATGCAAACTGCCTCTTCATTCGAGAGATTTCCCATCAAATTTGACGTGTTTAGATAGATATATATGCGAGAGAAATGCTTAACATTGATTGAAAACAAATAAAATAAACACACGTTTTATGACAGGAAATATTTTTTTTATTTACATATTTCTTTATTCAAAAAACCTCTTCGTAAACAACATTCCGTGTGAAGTATTTTCCGTTGTTTAACAATTTTATTATAATTCAATAACCGTGAAATTCTCAGCTTGTCAAACGTAAGTCAAAAGTTAAAATTTCGAAGGAATTCTTTTTCGAAGTTCTAATCAAAATAAAACACTTCTCTGCTTATCAAACGTTGCCAAAAATATTAACAAATTATATCATCACGATTGCAATAAATAATGAGATGCGTCGTGGCGTCCAAACTATATCACGCGCATGATATACCACTGACATAATTTACTACTTTCTATTAAAAAACGGAAATTAATTTGAAATATATGATTAATATAATTTAAAATTTCTCGGGAACTATTGATCATAGCGAGATAAATTTTATATCAATGTATAGAAAATTTTATTTCACTATTTTAGAGCTATTAAATTGGAAACTAGAACGACAATAACTCTTTTTAAATTTAAAATAACTGAAATTTAGGTTCTCTAACAATGAAATAATGCTATTTAACGTCTCGCAGTGCTATGGCGCGAGTTTTATTATTGGTGACGTCAAAGCGTTACCGAGAGACAGATCTGGGCTATTATATTAGTAATTTTATTGGCTTTGTGGTACTTTTCCGTTAGCCGGGCGCAAGCGAAAAATCGCCAAATAATGTAGAATTCCGCCAAATTTTGGCGACATTTGAGCCCGCCGACTTGGCTCGCAATTGGCGACATTTGCGCCCGGCGACTTTGCTTGCGTTTGGTTCACAATTGGCGACATCATTTTAGCCGGGCGCAAGCGAAAAATCGCCAAATAATGCAGAATGCCGCCAAATTTTGGCGACATTTGCGCTCGGTTAACGGAAAAGTACAGGCTTTGTAATTAATTCTTCACACGGTGTTGGCGATGAGGCGACTTTCTGTGAATTAGCTTACAGCAATCTTGGTTTGAAGCGCTCTCATTTAGTTTAAGAATATCAAATTACTTTTAAGAAGATATTTGATAAACACCAATATTTTTTCTGAGAGCAAATGCACCACCGAAACGCTTCAGTAGAAATTAGATATTTTCTTCAAAACTCATTTTCCAGTTGTCTTTTAAACTCCAAAAATGGAGGTGCAAACGACTTGGTTAATATTGCTATGGAGATACATAATATCATCAATAACGTCGAATATCTTAATTTAATTTCAAGAAAAATAAATTTTTAAAAATTAAACCTCAAACTCTTTTTTTATTATTATTAATACTGTAAAACCTGCACTAAACGGAATCTGAAAGGACTATAAGAATTTTCCGTTTTAGACAGGGTTCCGTTTCATGCAGGGCTATTAGTATATGAGGATTTCAAATACATCTAATAATATATGTAATGAGAAAGATAATCTAAGATTAACAAAGTACCATAAAAACATAAACAATTGTAATATAGGTCCAGATGTTGACAAATTTCGAGATCTTGCATCTGCAAGCCACTCTTCGTTGCCTTTCTTCCGCATTTTTACTTTCTCGTATACGAAGTATACACAGAGAAAGTATTGTAATCGTCAAAAAATTCGAACTCGAGATTTTGACGAATCTCCACGTTTTAGACCTCCCCGAGTCCGAAAAACACAATTTTGAAATCATGTCTGTCTGTGAACACGATAACTCGAAAACTATTAGAGATACTGGGATGAAATTTGGTATGTGGTCTTTAAACATAATTTGTAGGTTTCGATCAAATTTTGGACACAATCCGTCAAAGGGAAGTCTGTCTGTCTGTATATTCGCGGTCATGCGAACGCTATAACTCAAAAACTTGAATAGCTAGATGGATAAAATTTGGTACACAGTTTTATCGTCATGAATATAGGTCCGTATAAAATTTTGGGCCAAATCCGTCAACGGGCTGACTGTCTTTCGATCTGTATAATCGCATACTTTTTTCCTTTTGAAACGAACTCCATGCGCATGCCTACTGATAGCAATCTGTAGTAGCAATGCCTGTGCACGTGGTAGGATTACTCCACTTTGTCCTTGAGACGGTAAGAGTAGAAAATCGGTTCGCGTTTAATCGCACGCATCTCTTTGATTCTTGACGTAAATATTTTAGAATCACTTTAATCTACAATGAAAAACCTTCTGATAGTCATAGGATTCTGTATTAGAGTAGGTTCGAATTTTTTTTATCCACGTGGGGGGAAGGGAAACAGCACCTTTTTGGGAAATTATACGAGAAAGTTTAGGGGAGACCACTCCCGCTGGTCCTTTTAGTTGAGCCATTTCCCTGTAACCACAGTTCAGTGATTTCATTCTTCTTTTTAAGTGTTTCGTAAAATTGAGATTCTCCTATTTTAAATTTTTCAATAATTTGCGTCACTCTCAAATTATCTTTCTCTTCAATTATTTTAATTTTAGTATTAATATCCAAAACATTCTTTTTATGCGTTTCCATGACTAAAAAAATCATCCAATCCTGATCAGCGCTTAAAAGTAAATGACTAAAAGCTAAACGACGACGATGAGTCAGTGCATTCAAAATATATGATATACACACCATTATTTGAAAAAATATGGTTTGCTCCACTGAATGCTTTTCTTTTCTTTTTTTACAGAATGAAAGAAAAAGAACTTTTGGGGAATGCACGAGTTTTTATCCGTTAGAACAGGTTTTCTAACAACGAAATATTGTTAATTGCTCTTTGAAATTCTGTCCGTTTCCGCGTTAGACAGGTTCCGTTTTAAGGAGGGGATGTACTATGGATCTTCCTATATTTTTAGACGGGATTAAATATTTTGTCCGCTTATGACAGGATTCCGTTTCTTACAGTGTCCGTTTTAGACAGGTTTTACTGTACCTTTATTTGACTGGAGATCGAATTTGATCTTGAATACAGTAGCGGCGATTGGGTGAAAAAAAGTGAAGGGGCAATAAATTTGCTGATATTTAAAGTACCTGGGAGTATAGGTGGTAAATTCCGTTAGCTGGGCGCAAATGTCGCCAATTGTGAACAGCCAAGCCGCCAAGAGCGAAGCGATTTTCCGTTAGCCGGGCGCAAATGTCGCCAATTGTGAACAGCCAAGTCACCAAGAGCGAAGCGATTTTCCGTTAGCTGGGCGCAAATGTCGCCAATTGTGAACAGCCAAGTCGCCAAGAGCGAAGCGATTTTCCGTTAGCCGGGCGCAAATGTCGCCAATTGTGAACCAAACGCGAGCCAAGTCGCCAAGAGAATGGTTGTAAGAAATTTGGCAGAATTCTACATTATTTGGCAATTTTTTGCTTGCACCCGGCTAACGGAAAAGTACCCTTTACTGATATTTAAAGTACCTGGGAGTATAGGTGGTAAATCACAAAATTTAAAAATTTTGTTACAAAATTTTCTAGCTTTTCCGAATACTATTGATTTTTTGTAATTCCTAGTTTTAAACAGCTAAAAAGAAATAGAAATTTAAAGAAAGAGAAAAGTAGGGAAGCAACCCCCCCCTCGCCCCCCTTATTAGCCGCCACTGCTTGTATTACATACGAGTCTTAAATTCATTATGGTTAGGCTTAAGAATCACAGCGTATTTTGTCGTTATTGTTATAATCCAAATCAGTGGCGAATCCAGGATTTGGGTGTGTGTGGGGGGCGGGCTGAGGTATAAAAAGTTTTGTATCGTCTATGGCTTATGTAAACCAAAACACTTTAAGTTTACAGACTTTACTCACTTGACAATAAGAATCATAAAGAACACTACAATACTTTCGATAATTTAACAAAAAACACAATTAAATAACTAGCAAAAGCATGTTTTGGACCGTGTCAACGCTGCAAATATGAGTGGAATGACTACAAAACTGGGAAAACTTTCGAACCTGTCAAAAACCAGGAAGAAATGTTTTCACATTTTTCAAGGTAGATTAAGAAAAAAACAGCAGTAGTGATTTTAAATAAAATAAAGAATTCTGGCCTAGCTCTGGGGGGGGGGCTGCAGCCCGATAGCCACTGATCCAAATCATTCTAGCAGATACGGAACGCCCCAATAAGTCCATGAACTCGCAAAAAACTAAAATGTTAAGAGATTTTTCTAATATCTCGTCGATTACGCGCGCTAGAATATGAAGGGAAGAAGATTCTGCCCGTTAGAGTTTCTAATAAGTTTTGTAAATTATTGTACTCCGGCCCAGTGGTAAAACGAGGAACAAAATTATTTCATTATAATTCATAAATTTTCATAAAAATATATATATTTCATATTTCATAAATTATTTAATAAAAATATGACTTTTGGTGTCATGGTGTGTTTTAAAGTTTTTGTGATTATGTGTTTTCGTTTTTAATTATATATACGTTTGCATAAGTTTTAAGATTATATGTATTCTCTGCGGTCTACTTTTTGCTTTTTAAGGCATTTTTTTATTATTTACTCGTTGTGACTTTTGTTCTTTGTGTGTTTGTCAGCACTCTGTAAATGGAGTTTTCTCTGTAGTGTGCTTTTCTTTAAATAAATAAATAAATGAATTATTAAAGTCAGTAGATGGCAAGGCCTATGTAACTATTTACAAATTCAAAAATTTCAACTGTTTCCCCGATTTATATAATCTTGGATACTTTAACCGAACCACAGACAAAAACCGCCAAGTCTTAGCGCAGTTCGCCAAATCTTAGCAATAGTTTATTAAGCAAGAAAACACCAAATTCAAGGTCAATGCAATGAAAAGGAAAATAAAATCTTGAAGTATATTAAATATTGAAAGTCTGTTTTTTTTTTAATAAAAAAGTAAGTGATCTATATTTATATCCTCTATGATCAGTATAACATAGCATTTTGTAACTAAATTAATGTTTTCGAATAAAAGCATTTTTAGTTCAAATGTTTGGCAACGTATGTAAACATATTTTCTCTGTAATTATGCGCTTAGATTTTTCTAAATTTCCCTCTTAAATGACATTTTACTGATATATTACATATGAACGAGAAAATATGAATTCGCTTATTTTACATTATCGTTTTTAGGATATTTGCTGACCGAATTCCCAATAATCCAATGTTTTTTAAAATTAATCTTCAAGGAAAAGGCATTCCGCAACCGAAATGACAACAACAACAAAAAAACCCCGTTCGATTTCTTTTTGTAAATTTATATGGCCACAAGTTTAATATTGTAAGCTTCATATAAGGGCTGAATTTGTGCCGAAGTGAATTAACCCGATTTGCATCCAAAATAATGTCATTATTTTAACTGAATTAGAAATCAGAAGTTTGCCAACTTTTTTTCAGTATGTCTAAGTTTTCTGTTTGTTAGATGGCTTCAATTTTCTAAAATTAGCCCATTCTATCAATTCCCGTTTCAAAGAAGAGTACAAAAAGCTTTAACAATTGAAAGCACTATTGAAAATTAAATTATTAATTGCGATAAACGTAGCGTTGTTAGAATTGGAGAATCCATTGTTCCAAATCATTTTAGAGATACGGCTTTAAACAATGCTTTTTACATAATTCTAAACAATGTCCAAAATCATTACTGCTAAGATTTATTCTAGGAAAGCGTCTTTTCTCCGCCATCTTGAGAAATTTTGTAGAAAATTATTCTTGTTTCTGATGAATTTAAAAGAAAATCTCTTTGGAGCATCTTTTTGACGTTTGTGGTCTTCTGTTGAATACAGGTTAGTTATAAATATCTTCTACAAGAAATGGTCTTTTATTAAATTTACCATGAAATGTTTCTATCAGATTTATTGAAAGTTCCTTAATTCTTTGGAATCCGATAACATTTATAAGCTACAAATGTTAGGTTTGCAACGATTTTCTCTCTTATCAAGCAAATTTGTAATGTTTTCTTATCTGAAAATTTAAGTTGCTTAAAAAAAGCTGCATTGGACTAGCGTTTTGTTTCCAATTGATTTTATTTTGAAATGAATACATTGCTTGATATCAGATTGACAAATTTATTTTTCTCGTGTTCTTCCCCTACTTCCAAACAGTTGCAGTTAACAAATATTGAAATATTTCAGTGCCTGACGAAAGCCTCGTAAATGCTATTGATTCCTAGTGATACTTTAGAGAATTTTTAGTAAGATGGAGAGCTTGAAGAAGAATGAAGTTTTTCTCAGAGATTCACTCTGTGAATATTATTTTGGTCACAGTTCAGGAGAATGTTTTCAATATCGTTATCTTAATTGCATATCTGGCATAATGGGCTAATGTATAAACCAAATTTACGTAAAAGGGTTGGAGTGATGAACATACGGGTATGAATGAGTGAAATAGCAATGTCTTCTCCTCTATATTTCAACCATGACGACGATGCAATTGATGGCTTATCCACCACCCAAATAGCAAAGAAGGTTGCGGAAAGGTTGCCATTTCACTTTCCATAGGATGTCCGCGAAAGCATTTCCGCGCAAACCGTTTCGGAAACCATTGCCGCAAGGTTTGCATAGGAAAGCTTTTTATGAACTACCTCATTGACAAGGTTTGAACGACAAGTCCGCGAAAGCATTTCAGCGCAAACCGTTTCGGAAATCATTCCCGCAAAACTGACGTAGGAAAGTTTTTTATGAACCACCTGTCCCATCGTGTGTAGCCGTGCCTGGTGTAGTGGTTATTGCGTTTACCTTCCAACCCTATGACCGCGAGTTCGATCTCCGGTTCGGAGGAATTTGAAGTTTTGTCTCAATCTACAACGAAATCGTACAAGTAAGTTCAATCAAAAGTTAGAATAACCAAATTAATAATTAAGCTTTGATTAATTAAGATTCCTAATTGATCTAATTAATTGACATTCCAGATAACTCTAAGTGAGACTAAGATGACGCCAGAAGAAGGGGATAAAAAATGGGGTTGGACCCCTCTGTAGGAGTACGGCTTTGAAGAGGGTGGGTGGGGAAAGGGGGGGGGGTGGACCCATCTTTAGGATTGTATGGCTTCTGAGGGGAGAAGGGGGGGTTCTATTTTGTCCGCCAAAAGAGGGCTCTTAACAACCTTTTGAAAGGCCCGAAACAAGCTTGTAATAAAAGCTTGGGGAAATCTTACTGAAAACCTTACAGAAAACCTTGTTTCTTGTTGACTAGCAAACCTTTCCGCTACCTTGACGAAAGGTTCAACCCTTGTCATGCAAACCTTTGTGACAACCCTTTACCCTTGCTGACGACGAGGTTTCCAAAACCTTTTAGACACGCTTTCTTTGCTATCTGGGCAGAGATCCTTCATATTTTCAATTTCTGAATGCTTCAATTGGTTTTTAATAGGAGATTATTTTCTTTTTTTTGGATATTGTTTGATTATATCCTTCGTTGCAATCCAATCTAAGTAAGAAGTTGAATCGTTGCTCTTTTTACGAAAAATTCCGCTTTTTCATTAAAAAAAATGTTTGTGTAACTTGGGGTCCAAATGAGTATGATTTTTTTAAATTCAACTTTGTCCTAATCTTGATTTTATGATTTTATCGTACAATCCATGAATATTCTTTCTGGATTTTATGTAAACATATTTCATGCTTGGGTACTAGCCGGGCGCAAGCGAAAAATCGCCAAATAATGTAGAATTCCGCCAAATTTCTTACACACATTCCCTTGGCGACTTGGCTCGCATTTGGTTCACAATTGGCGACATTTGCGCCCGGCTAACAGAAAATCGCTTCGCTCTTGGAGACTTGGCTCGTGTTTGGTTCACAATTGGCGACATTTGCGCCCGGCTATCGGAAAATCGCTTCGCTTGGCGACTTGGCTCGCGTTTGGTTCACAATTGGCGACATTTGCGCCCGGCTATCGGAAAAGTACCCATGCGGGTAAGGCAGATAAACTGTCGGTCAAAATCATTAGGTTTTCCTCTGGAATTGAAATATCGTCAATTGCGTGGCAGATTGTGAGAGCTTCACCCGTAAATATGGAATTAATAGGATGGATCCGGAACACGAATGAGTTCCGATTAGCAAAGCCAGTAATTGAAGTAACATTCGGTGACTTGGAAGCATTTGTAGCAGAAATAAAAGAATTTTGGGAATTATTATTGACGAATTCTTTAACTCCTTCTTCGTTGGCGTCGCATATCATGCAACGAAGGGAAATATTGCATCGTTTAAAATAAATTCGTCGCTACCTCCAGCAGGGTGGCCAGATGAAAATAGCAAAATAAGGCCAAACCTTCTTAAAAATAAGGCCAAAAAAGGACAAATTTGACAAATTGAGTGAAAACGTCATTTGGTATTAGAAAAACAGCTATCCTTCATGAAAACGAGTCCCACTTGATAGGCATATGTTCTACATTCTATTATTAAACTAAAATTTAAGTGAAAGAAATTTAAAACATCCTTTTTCTATTCAGGAGATATTTCGTTTGACAGCTCATTATATATCATTTGAAATGCGTAATATCAAAAATTTATTGAAAAACAATAGAATAAATAATTAAAAATTGTTCTAAAAGTCATTAATGAAAATAAAGCCAAAAACGGCCAAAAATGAATTTAAGGCCAAATGAAAATTTTACGGTCAAGGTCTTTGAAAAAAGGCAAAATTTCCATAATTTGGCCTTAAAAAGGCCAATATGGCAACCCTGCCTCCACGTCTCATTATATTTCGCGATTATTTTTTAAAACTTATATTATTATTAAATAACATTTTACTGTGTATATACATTCACCTGTTGCAATTCATCGACTAAATAATGTGTGAAGATTATGGCGTGGATTAAGAACTAAAAATTGCAGTATTTTCACATATTTTTGACAACTTTGAAAGGAATCTGTGACAGGAAGTTACAGAAGATAAAATAAAATTTATTTCTCTTAATAAGTTGAGTACTTATTGTTACAATAAAGAGATCAAGAGAAATTTTAAAATTAATGAAAAACAATCTGATTTCGACACTTTTTTGGACCTCCCTTTACTTAATCCCTCTCACTTTAGTTCCCTTTAATTTCTATCAATTTTTGTTTCCTCATATACGAAATATGCGAAGTGAAAGTATTGTAATCATCAAAGAATTTAACCTGAAGATTTTCATGAATATTCAGTCTCTGGAAAAAAAGTCATTTCTGGAATTATGTCTCTCTGTCTGTTGGTTTGGTTGGTCTGCAAACTCAATAACTCTTTAATTGAACAAGTAGAAAAATGGTATTTGGCCTTTACGCAAAAATTGTATACATCTATGAAATTTTGGATGAAATCCGTCCACGAAAAGTCTATCTGCCCACCCGTGTGCATGTGAAGTTGATTACTCTAAAATTCAGTGAGCCAAATGGATTTGGTGTATGGTTTTCTGGCTAGAATTGTTTATTTAATCCAAATTTCGAACCAAATCCTACAGCGGGTTGACTGTCTATCGGTCCGTCTATTCGTGAGCTTACAAATGCGATAACTGAAAAACGCCACTAGTTAGATAAATGAGATTCGGTATGTTGTGTAGTCACCAAAACTGTAGATCTTTATCCAATTTCGGATTCAAGACTGTAGATCTTTATCCAATTTCGGATTCAAAACTGTAGATATTTATCCAATTTCGGATTCAAAACTGTAGATATTTTTCCAATTTCGGATTCAAAATTGTAGATCTTTATCCAATTTTGGATCTAGTCAGTCGAAAGGATAGTGTTCAAAATGCATATTCGGCTTCTTCACTTTCTTACGAAACGCAAAAAGCGCCACCTTGTGCAATTAAAGAAAAGAGTCGAGAGAAGAATCATCTCTGTGGTTTTCATTCGGAATCGTTGCTTTTTCTAATGATCATCAATTGTCTCTCGCATGGGTGGGTAAAATACAAGGATATTATAATCAAACATCTATAGCTCCAAACGAAGCAGAATTTCGCTAGAATGTAGTACAAGTGTGAGCTCTGAGAAAACAGAAGAAGAAGAAAAAGTGGTTTACAAATGGTATTTTGAACGAAAATAGATTTTATGCTGAGAATAAAATTTCGGCAGTGTTTTTAGTTAAACTAAAAAAAAAAAAGTGAACTATTCAATTTGTCTTCAGTAATAAAAAAAAAGTTGGAAAATCCCCTGGAGTCGCCTTAAATAATGGCGCTAGTGAATGAAAAATTTAAATTTTCGCCACTTTTGACGAAAATGTCAATATTTTTTTCTTTTGCCTTTTCCTTGTTTTCCCAGAGAGCATTCGTTGCACTATCTCCTAGTAAATTTCTGCTTCTTTTGGAGCTATAGAACTCTGGGGTCTTCTGAGTAGGATAATTTTCATTGTAACATTCCTGTATTTTGTAAATTCTTAATTATTTGAACCTTCCATTAATGTTGGGAGCCAGGATAGGTTGAGATACTTTGACGGAATTGTTTCTAATAAAAATCTTTATTCCTTTTTCTTCCCCTTTTTTCCTGTATTATTCCCTCCCTCTCCACTCTTTGAACCATATATTTTTTTAATTGCGTTTCCCATTAAAAAAGTTAGAAAAAAACATAAGAAAGGCGCAGTTCGGGTCCGCGCCGTAGTTTTTTCGTAAAAACGTCGGGATAAATTCATGAAACAAGTGTTTCGTATTAATATGTAATTTAATTATAAATCTCTTTAATACAATATTTACACAGAGTAGTATAATGGTTACAGATAAATCACAAGCTACCACAGACCCTTACTACATGCGACTTGTGATTTATCTATTCTGTAATCATTATATTACTCTGTGTAAATATTGTATTAAAGAGATTGATAATTAAATTACAAATTAATACGAAACACTTGTTTCATGAATTTATCCCGACGTTTTCACGAAAAATATACGGCGCGGATCCGAACCGCGCCTTTCTTATGCTTTATTTAAAGTAACTTTTGATGGCGCCATCTGTTGACAATATATAGAACTACATTTCGCGTATTATTTACTACAAATGCTCATATTTCCCGTAATATTCAAATTTTAATACAATGTTTCTTTTATGTATGATCAAGTATTCTGTAAGTTTCGGACAATTCGAAAGGAAACTCTGCATGTTGTAATAAAAAAAACATGCGGAGTTTGAAGTCTTCAATTTAATACCGATTTTTACTTATATTCTGATAAATATTTTTATTGTCTCACTTTGGGTCCTAGTAATACTCCTTAAACTTTTAAAATGACACCAGAATCAACCTCCTAGCTAAGCGCGTTTCCACGCTACATTTATTACCTTACATAAAGCTAATTCATAACAATCACGCGCATGAATCTACGCAGGTACGATGGCATCACAGGAAAAACAAATACTATGCGACAAACTCTTACAAATATGATCTATCCGATGTGGGGTCAATCATTCTTTTCGCATTATTAGTCTCGTAGTTATTAGCGATTGAAATCTGACTGTATTTTGTCACACAAGAAAGTTCGACCGACTATCACTGTAACGAGCGGAAAGACGTTTTCACGTCAAAAGTTGGTGTTGCACGAGAAAGATACATATAATATATTGAGAAGGCGCCCTATTAATATCGAACGTTCAAACTGCAGTCAGGAAAATTTTTTTGTAGGCACGGAAAAGAATTCCGAATCCATTATTAGTCTCGTAGTTAAACACATATTTCTTTTAAACCATGATGATAATATGTGCAACCTAGACATACACACAGACAAAGATACTGTCAGTACATAAACTGACTTACATTGACTTGTTGTTTTGCAGAGAAAGAGAGTTCAGTACAAACGAGCGAAACGACAGCGCCATTCAGCAGTGGCTGAATTTGCATAAACTGCTATCGTTCGCATCCAACATTTTTACTGAACGTTTATTTGTGGTTTGATTTGAAATTATAATTATGAGTAAACATATGATATAATTTGTATTTATTTCTACTTTTACTAGTGTGCTAAAAAGTAGAAAGTTTATTATAATTATTTTCTACTATTTCATTTCAACTTATAATTCATTATAATTGCTAGGGAATCTTGAAAGAACTTTCTTTCTCAAATTCAAACTCAATTCGCCAATAGTATTTAAAACAAAATTTACTAGTTAATTATTAACTGAAAAACAAGATAAATATCCTGAAAATATTAAAACAGTGTATTGTCGTCAAGAATACACAAGTGTATAAAGTTCAAAATTTTAGGACACGAGGAAGTGAGAACAAAAATCGATTACGAAATTCTATTTTTACAAACATGAAAGGAGTAAAATTAAATAAAAAGTGTGCAAAAACTGTGCGCCATTTTCAGTAAAAAGTAACCAAGCGTTCTGCATTAGGATTTTATTTTGAACAAAATCTGAGTCAATCTGAAATGTGGAATTGCCTTTCAACGTTTTGAAACGAATGATAAGAACAACTTTATGTTGTAAAAGTAGTTGCTACTTCTTTGAACATATTTACAATCATAATTGGCCTTTGATACTTTCTATTACCAATTTACTTAGTTGGCTTGTTCTTGCAAATTTTGTAACGATTTCTTTTCTTTTCTTTTCAGATCTTGTAGTGTCATATAAAAATGCAGCCGAGATATTGGACAAACATTCTTTTAATTTAGTTTATTAAATGACACACACAGGACTAGCACAACATAAATAAACAAACACACAAAAACATTTAACATAAAGAAAAGAAACTATACATTACAATCCTTAGTATTTCGATTCATGGCCACACAATAAAAACTATCGGCCTCTTCATTCTCAAACACAAACAACAACTCTAGCTAAAGACCGTCAGCCAACTAAAACTTTATAAGAAACAGTCTTGTTAAGCGCCATTTACCGTAGGCAACGGCTACTATGAAATTCAATTCTTTACAATCTCTTCATCCTGGGACCTGGACTGCTGAGATCCTCCACTGTGTGAGTAAAAGCGCCAGAATGACACGTCCAAAAAGAAGGAGGATGCTACCTAGAAGATTATCATTGGTTATACCATTCTTCAAGCTGTAGTCCAATCTGTATTTCACTTCATTCATTCTTTACTTCGATTGTGTCCAATTAATTCATGGACTCCTCTTTCCTTTACCTCGAGCACAGTAGAACCACCACTCCTCTGAAGAAATGTTCAGACTGCCCAAGGACCTCAAACCTCACGCAAAATGTGTCAGAATCATTTCTCACTGAAGAACAGTAATGTGTCTATAGAAGACTGAATTTTGTTCCAAACCACATTTGGGTTAAAGTTGTTTTATTCGTTTATACCGATTTATAGCTCTAAAAATAACTCTCTTTTATTTGGAGATGAACTGACTGCTCTGTACAGAACTCCTTATTTTCTTCTCCACTGGACTGGATTAATTAACAAAGAAGAATACCTCATAGACACTTTAGGACTAGTATGAAAACTGCCAAAGAAACATTTATTTGCTACTGCATGTCAGTTATCGATTCTTGCATTCTGCTCTTTTAACATGCGCTTTACATGGTCATTATTTATTGACAAATAATTAAGATATTTTTTTCTCCCGCAAAAGAAAAGGGAGGCGTTTTGATAGCCCCACAGGCTTCGGAGTACCGACATCTCTCGCATCCGGACGTTGATCATTAACATTATGAGCCTGATGCGACAGCTGCTTGGTCAGTAGGTGCGTTGTGTATTGTCTTTTATTCACATTTAATAACTAGGGCAATAGCGATACAACATTCTTTCTACACGTTTTCTGTTTATAATGAGCGCTACATGGTCATTATTTATTGACAAATAATTAAAATATTTTTTTTCTCCCGCAAAAGAAAAGGGAGGCGTTTTGATAGCCACACAGGCTTCGGAGTACCGGCATCTCTCGCATCCGGACGTTGATCATTAAAATTATGAGCCTGATGCGACAGCTGCTTGGTCAGTAGGTGCGTTGTGTATTGTCTTTTATTCACATTTAATAACTAGGGCAATAGCGATACAACATTCTTTCTACACGTTTTCTGTTTATAATGCGCGTTACATGGTCATTATTTATTGACAAATAATTAAAATATTTTTTTCCTCCCGCAAAAGAAAAGGGAGGCCTTTTGATGGCCACACAGGCTTCGGAATACCGGTATCTCTCGCATTCGAACGTTGATCATTAAAATTATGAGCCAGATGCGACAGCTGCTTGGTTATTAGGTGCCCACCCACACTCCCGTATGGGTGGCTTTCGCTTTTGTGAGAGAACCTCGTTCCCTTTCTTCAGGATCGTATTTCATTTTTATGACCGAATGAGCCGTGTGGAAAGCGAAAGACATCGGATTTCCAAACTTTTCTACCACGACAGTCCAAGGGGTCTATTCTGGTACCCCCGGGTGGGGGGGGGGCGGCGCTTTTTTCGCTTGTTAGGGGCGGAAAAAGTGACGTCTCCCCCCCCAACCGGGGGTACCAGAATATACCCGCAATTCTCATCAGATATTCGCATTGACGACTTATTTTGGTGCGAGGGGCTCCAAATGGTGTGGAAAGGTCTCTTCGTGAATGTCCTGCTTTAAGTTGGGCAATCACGAGAATGGTAGGCTATGCCATTTGTTCCAAGAAGTGGTTTGTATTCCACTCATTCCAGTCTAAAATTTTCGGTAAGTCATTCACCGATGTTCCGAAGTTTGTTCTGATATGAGAACGTTCAAAGTCGCAGATTTACACCCACCCAGTCTCCTCCTCCTTTACCCGATTTTACTTGCAACATGATATAGCCTTGTTTCGGGGTCCCAATCTAGGCAGAAGCTTTGTTTTCCCGCTACACTCGCAGAGAGGTGTTAAAAGACCATCCGGCCATTTCCAATTTGATTTCAAACTATTCGGAATTCTATCAGTGCAATCCATTTGCGCCAATATTCATCGGTTTCTGACATTGACGAAAAGTTTTCCCTTCCCGTGTTCCAAAAATCTTGGAATTGAACAGCGGTGAATGCCCCGCTTTAGAGAAGCGGTGAATGCCCCGCTTTAGAGAAGCGGTGAATGCCCCGCTTTAGAGAAGCGTTGAATGCCCCGCTTTAAAGAAGCGTTGAATGCCTTGCTTTGGAAAAGTGTTGAATGCCCCGCTTTAGAGAAGCGGCGAAATCTATGTCGCTGTGCTCGGAAACATTCGGTGGAACTTCACTGCGCAAGCGATGATAATGTTTTTAGGCTGGCATTCTTTCTGTAAATCGGGTGACATAAATATGTTTACGATCGGAAAACAACGGCTGATGCTATCAAGCCGGACAAGACAGATAAATCAAGTCTAAAACATTATCATGCTACCATTTTTCAGACCAAAGATTCGAATCTCTCTCTTTTCTTCTTCTTCTTTTCAAGTATCAATTCAAAACTTTTTACAACATAAACACATTAAAAGCATTCAAACTATATTCTTATTTCTCAAAGTATCAAAAAAGAAGGAAAACAAATTTTTAAACTTCATTTCTGATGTGTGAATCTAAACTATATTTATTGAGAGAGATAAAAACTAAACTATCTAATGCTTATGCAAAACCCATTTGGACTCTGCAATAGTAGTAAACGTTACCTCCCTGATTCCATAAATATTACCGAAAAAATACCAGAAGGCCTTGCGTCTTGGGAAAAATATAGAAATTTACTCATTTTAAAGTTTTCTATAATGGATCATTACTAATGTAATAGCCCAGATCTGTCTCTCGGTAACGCTCTGACGTCACTAACAACAAAACTCGCACCATAGCATTGCGAGACGTTAAACAGCATTATTTCATTGTTAGAGCACCTAAATTTCAGTCATTTTAAATTTAAAAGAGTCATTGTCGTTCTAATTTCAAATTTAATAGCTCTAAAATACAGAAATAAAATCCCCTATCGATTTATATAAAATTAATATCGCTATGATCAATAGTTCCCGAGAAATTTTAAATCATATTAATCATATATTTCAAATTAATTTCCGTTTTTCAATAGAAAGTAGTAAATCACGTCAGTGGTATATCATGCGCTTTATATAGTTTGGATGCCACGATGCATCTGATTATTTATTGCAATCGTGGTTATATAATTTGTTAATATTTTTTGGCAATGTTTGACAAGCAGAGAAGAGCTTTGTTTTGATTGGAATTTCGAAAGAGAATTCTTTTGAAATTTTAACTTTTCACTTATGTTTGACAAGCTGAGAATTTCATGGTTATTGAATTATAATAAAATTGTTAAAGAACGAAAAATACTTCACACGGAATGTTGTTTACCAAGAGGTTTTTTGAATACAGAAATATGTAAATAATATGTGAATAAAAAATATTTCCTGTCATAAAACATATGTTTATTTTATTTGTTTTCAATCAATGTTAAACATTTCTCTCGCATATATATCTATTTAAACACGTCAAATATGTCGGGAAATCTCTCGAATAAAGAGGCAATTTGCACTTGATTGGTGATTTTCTAGTTAGACCACGTTTATCAAAGTAGCAGAAGATGTAGTTCCGAACTATGAAGAAAATAGCACGAAACACCTGTTGGAACACAATTGAATAATGCGCGATCACGTCTTTCCACCATTAGGTTTTACGATCTAATAGCATTTTGTCCGAATCGTAATCACAAATGTGTCAGCCACAAATCACATTTGGGTGTCTATGCTCTCTTTCCTAATTCTGATGTCCACCCTAATTTCGCATTATTGTATTGTGGAAAAGTTCGAAACACAATGGGCATCTGTTGGAATTATCCCCAGGAGGGCGCAACTGCCATTGTCGAGTCCGCTCGCACGTGTTTTGACACTTGGACTAATAACAGCATGTGCTCGAGATATAATGTTTTCCATCTCCCGGTAATGGGTGTTCCTGTCGAATTCATTCGGGAGTTGAAATAGTTCGAAAGAATCGGAAAATAAGTTTCGATTGTAAAGAAAGAAAAGTAACTATCTCTGAACTGTGCAGCATAAATGCAATTTTGTTCGTGAAATCTATATAAACCAGCGGGAGTGGTCTCCCCTAAACTTTCTAGCACACTTCCTAAGTGGAGATTCGTCAAAATCTCGAGTTCGAATTTTTTTTGACGATTACAATACTTTCTCTCTGTACACTTCGTATACGAGAAAGTGAAACAAACAAACAAACCTGAAATCAAATATCTGTTGCCACGTTTCAAAAAAATATTACTTTGAAGCAGGTGCGATAAAATAGGCAATTCAATGAATACTAAAGCGAAGATTCTGCTTTGGAATTGAATTCCCAAGAAAACAATTTATACTACCACAACCGTAACAATTGCAAAAACGCGTAAATAAAAGATTTGCTGAAATAATGTGATCGGGTTGAATTTTATTTACAACAATAAAAAATTGTTACAATTTATGTTTAAAAACATTATTTATTGTTGTAAATAAAATTTACAACAATAACAGATTGCTACCAGTACTTTGGGCATAAGAATCGGATTAAAAGAAATTGAATATGCAATTTGAACGCCCCTTTTCGACGGATTTGGCCCAAAATTTTATACGGACCTACATTCATGGCGATAAAATTGTGTAACATATTTTATCTATCTAGCTATTCGAGTTTTTGAGTTATAGCGTTCACATGACCGCGGACATACAGATAGACAGACTTCCCGTTGACGGATTTTGTCCAAAATTTGATAGAAACCTACAAATTATGTTTAAAGACCACATACCAAATTTCATCCCCGTAGCTCTAATAGTTTTCGAGTTATCGTGTTCATAGACAGACGCACAGACAGACAGACAGACATGATTCCATAATTGTGTTTTTCGGACTCAGGGAGGACTAAAACGTGGAGATTTTTCAAAATCTCGAATTCGAATTTTTTGACGATTACAATACTTTCTCTTTGTATACTTCGTATACGAGAAAGTAATAAAACTGAAACGCCATTTTTCAATTCCTACTATTAGTTCACACTCTCCCTATATATATTTATATATCTTGTTCAAATTTTCAATCTTTAATAAAATACTTTTTATTCATCCACTCGAGTTCAAATGCATTTTTTTGTAGTGGATGACACTTGATATTAATACAGTTTTTTCAAATATTAATTCATTAATTAAGTTGAATTAATTAATTTTATTTATTAGAGCCTCATAACTTTGCCGCCAAATCTCCAAATTTGTCGCCAAATTTGCGGCAGGTTTGTCGCCAAGATTAGGATCTCAGGGAAACGACTTTATAGCTTTGTAACAATATGGAATTTCATGGTGCAATTTCCAGGAGGAAAAAAGATATGTCATTGCACAGCGCATGGCAACATGCAGTTGGATGTGAATTGACAGGCAGAGTTGTGCTTTGCCATGTGTCTCTGACATTGGATGAATTGATTTCGTGTGTTGCTTATTAAACTTGTAGTGGATGACACTTGATGTTAATACAGTTTTCCAAATATTAATTCATTAATTAAATTTAATTAATTAATTTTAGTTTTATATGGGAGAAAAAAATTCTAAAATAAAATTTTTCTTTGTTGACCTAAGTAGGAATTGACTTCAAATTTTTTTTTTTTATGTTGCTTGTTTTTTGTATGCTATAGAAAGCCAAGCTATTGAATAAATTTTCAGCAAAATTTGCTGGCAAATTTATGAAGTATAAGGAAGTTTTCGTGACAATAAATTAAATGATTATTTTTTTGTTAATCAAAAACTATCTTTCCACGGCGCATGCTCAGTCTGCTGTCGAACCTAGAAAGTGAAACATTATTAACAGCATTTGGAGAAAATTAACTTTTAGTTGTTTTTAAAAATCGTTTGGTTCAATTGATATTCTTATTTTAATTAAAAAATTTTTCAGACGATAAAAGGATTTTGTTTATTATAATCACAGAAAAAGGATTTAAAAATTTAGATACTCATACTTTTTTTCAATTTTTTAAAGAATGCGCTTCCTCCCAAATTTAGCCTCGCATTCGGCAAATTCATTCTTTTCCTAATCTGTAAGCCTATTTTATGCATTACCACTTTATGTAAAGTATGTTTTTTGTAAGACGTGTGATACAAAATATTGTTACGAACATGGAAAGTCGCTTCCCATCAATGTTAGGCTTATGATTGAGAAGAAAGCTCTATAGGGGTATGTATGGGTATGCCAGACGAATGGAGCCATAAACCCCCGACCTTGGCGGCGAAATGTGGGATCTCAAAAGTACTGGAATTTTCATGATATTTCTATTAGGGCGCCGAGATCCGGATTTATCCGGATGATTCCATGTGACATCACGGCCTGTAGGGGAGACTATAAAATGACCGTGATTGTATCGCAGAGCAATAGAGTGTGTTGATCGACTGAGATCGCCTTTGTAGTCAGAACGTCTTTGGAGTTTTATCCGCTGTGCGAGCTAGTAAGCTGTTAGACGTCGAGAGGTATTGAAAGTGCAGTTGCTGTTCTTATTAGTGAATTGCTGTCAGTTTGTGTTGCTATTCTGTGCAAATTCTGTTTTACCTGTTACCTGCGCTTCGTGTTTTCCGGAATATTCTAGAATAAAGTGTTATTCTCCGCTTGTTGGACCGTTTTACCGTATACATACCGAACGTATTTCGTAACAATATATATAGTTTAACTCACTATTTCTTTGCTTCATATTGCTCCTATGTCACGCAACATTTATTTTTTCTTTTCTTTTTCGTAAATGATCGGTCCGTCCCGAAAAATCAGCTATCCGACGCACCCCAATCCCTACACTGAAAAAAAAATTCTGGCAGAAAAACCATATTTGTATGGTAATGGCATTTCTGGTAATAAAACCAGAATTCTGGTGATAATCAACAAAATTTACGGTATTTAAATCATTTGTTTAATAATCTTACTGTTCGTTCTGGTAACGGTTTACGAGAATTTCTGGTTTTCGAGATTATGGATCTTTTTACCCACCTGTTTAGTAAAATTACAACGCTGAAAAGTTAATTTACCAGGAAAAACGGTTTTCATACCACACACTTCGTTTTTTTACGAGAATCACGATAAAATTACCAGATTATTCTTCAGAAAGTATCGTTCATTTTACCATATGTTTGGTGATTTGACTATGCTGACCTCTCTGACATCTACCAAATACAATGATAACAGTACATTTATTTCTTTTACCATGGCGTATGGTAAATCTCAAATATGGCGGCACTTTGTTGGATTGAAGTAGATAACGTTCCTCCTCAAGTATACCAATATATCAGAGAAAAGAAGGACATTAATGAAGTGTGAAAACATTCTATACCCTCACGGATCAACTCATAGCGGCGTCTGTTTTATGTATCTGTTAAGTGCGTAGTGCAATTTACTAAAAGTTTCAGTTTGGAAATGAAGGAACGTTAAACGAAAAATCTTTCTCTGTTCTCTCGGCCATGTTTAGCATGACGGGACATTCTCGCGTTAGAGCTGATTTGGATATTTACATACCCATTGAAAATAGACATTAAAGGAAAGCTAAAGGAGTGGGGATTTGAAGAACTGGTAACAGGAGTTTACTGGTAAGAACTAAATTTTATTTTGAATTGATTTTTCGGTAATGTTGAATTAAATATATATGATTTGTGAGTATATATTTAAATAAAATTTCTCATTTATTGAAAGTTAAAAATTTGACAGCTGGGTAAATTGAATGTCGAAGAAAAAATAAGGTAAATATATGCATACATATGTTCACAAGAATACTTTATTTGCAGTTTCTTTTCATATCAATCATATTAAACGATTTTTGTCGATTTTTTTTTGTTTATGCCGAGTCGGTGGCCTTCGACCACATTACATTTGAATGTATAAATTAAAGGTAAAAATTTTTAAATAATTAGCAAATTTCTTAGCTCATGAACTTTGTTTTTACGATGTGCAAAAAATGAAAATATATTGTTCACGTCCTTAATACACATTTAATGTACACTTCATCGATGTTCTGCCAATAATTTAATATTGAATTGCCGTTTATTTTTAAATACCTTTTCCTCATAAGTGAATTACGTTTAAAGTTCGTTTTGCTACCGTTTCCTGAAATGAAATGTCGAAATTTTACTTTTTTTAAAAATTAAGATTGTGAATACTGGATTATTAAACAATTATTACAGACTTATGAAGATATGTTTAATTTTATTTCCATCTGTATGGTGAAAAGGAATGCGCCAAAATTATTCATTTGCAATAGTTTTTTGTTACATCAGATAATGGTAATAGCAAAAATTA
>BGPR01020691.1:16473-27548 GCA_013235015.1 Araneus ventricosus | reverse complement strand
TGGGAATAGCGGTCCCATCGTGTGGCCTCCAAGGTTACCCGATCTTTTTTACCTGGAGTTTTTCTCTGGGGCCATATCAAGGTCTTGTGCTAGCAACATCCGTATAGTACTCAGAGCCTTATGGTTCTACAACTCGTCGTAGCTGCCGTTGTGGACGAGAAATCCGGCAGTTAGTTTCACAAGGTGCGTCAATAAAGGACGGTCGCTGGAGGAGTTGTTATAACGTTTTCCAACGAATCTCTGTGATTGCTTCTTATAACAAGCTTGTGCTTGGTTTGGTTTAGTTATATTAACGTCCCGTTTTGAAGCAACACGAGGGCTATTTTGGGCCGGACCTCGTAATTTTGAACAACGGTTAGATGACGACACCTTAGCTGGCACCCCCTCTCCAAACTGCCACGCCACACCAACGGGAGGTGGTTTGGCCACTACGTATGATTTAGTGTGCAACAGGGCCCATACACGGCGGATCTTTAGTGGAATCAGGTTTGAACCTGGAACCCTCCGGCCCCAAAGCCGAGACCTTACCACCAGGCCACCGCGGCCTATGTTTGATTTCCGGTGATGGCTTTTTATCTTGGGTCTAAAACGGCGATATTTATGAAAACATTGATTCGAATTTTCGAAAACTACAATTATTAGTCTCTCAGTGATATTTCGATTACGTGAAAGAAAAATCACAGTGTTCTGAATTACGTAAGGTTTATTACATATTTTATTCGGAAATGTTAATCTGAACAAAATTTGTAAAGAAAAATGTATATTTGTTTATGTATTATCCTTCCAGCGGGTGCGCGTATGCAGATACTTATATTGCGCTTCGTATTACATACCAATATCGTTCTTTTAAAAATTTAAGTGCAATTCTTATTTATATAATCTTTGTTTAGTATAAAGCTAATAAACAGAGATTACATAAATAACACCTGCATTGATTTTTGAAAAACAACACGATGCAAATATGGATTACGATGCTCGATATAAGTATCTCCTGCATATGTGCGTCTATTGGAAGGCTACCGAATGAGGCGTTTGCGTAAGATTTGAATATTTTAAAAACCACCTGACTCGACTTCTAAAAAGATTTTTATTCGTGTATTAAATTTCACCACTCCTACTTCATAAATAAAATAAAAATACTCGCAATTAACTATTGAATGTGTTAGCCAGAGAAACAACAAAACCATTAATTCCTCGTTAAGCATCGGCACTCTTTTATAAACAGGTTGTAGAAAAGTCCTTGAAATTTTTACCTCGTGCCCGAATAACTAAAAGTAATGACACAAAGTTCGACTAAGAATCAGCTGATCATCTGCGATAATAACAGACTGACACGACAAAATAGAAGATGCGACTCAATGATAATATATTGTCGGAGATGCCTGGAGGTAGAGTGGCTAGTTATTTTTCACTTATTTGTATCAACGTAAGATAATCATTGTTACCTAATAATCTGAATTTTATAGTTATTATCCTTAAATTGCATAACAAAACATCGATTATCGAAACTGATGGTGAACTTAATCACTCGGCATAATCGAAATATCTGGTAATAGAGAATTAATTTTAAATCGTGTCTTCTTTTCTTTCGACAAAGTTTTCCAAAATTATTCATTTGAAACTGTAAATAATAAGTTCGCAAGTACAGCCTGTATTAACATTTTAACTCTTATCGATACGGAAAGGTCCGAAACGTCCTTCAAGAAAGACGACGGCCGTCCGAAACGCCGATAATCACTATATAATTTCCACCCCTTCGTTAAGGATTGATATCACGCCCTTGGTGCGCGCTTTCTTTCGTTAGAGGGCTCACCCAGATGGGATTGGAGAAGAAAAGGAGGTCTTATAATTGAAAAATTCCACTGACATTGTGATTTTTGAGGGGAAATGAATTTCCCTTTTCTTTTGAGAGCAACTCTGTCGTTCCAGTATTTTGAGGTCCCTCTATTCCAATGGTCTTTGGAATCAGCAGTTTCAAAAAACTTTATTAGTGATCAAATTTCTTATATATGCATTTTGAAGCAGTTTTACATGATTCGAGAATATCGCCGATTTTCTATTTTCCTTTCATTTCCCATATTCTTTTAAAATTTTCTGAAAAGAATATTTTCTCCTGTCAACATACTCAATGAAACTTTCCGACAAGTTTATAGTGTCATTTATTTCCTCGCGAAAAACGCATGGAATCGGCTTATATTACTGCTGGAACTGCTTAACATGGTGACGTAATGACGTCTATAGACAGTCCAATGCTCGGTTTGTAGATGCAAATGACAGCTATTGCTGTCCTATATTCTTATCAATAAATTTGAGTAAATTTAGTAATTATTAAAAGTTTTAGTTATTTAATCAAACCAGGGCGTATACTCCCCAAAAAGGTGCTATTTCCCTCCCCCGCGTGGGATACAAAGATTCGAACCCCATTTAACCCAGAATCCAATGGCTATCAGAAGATTTTTTCATCTGTAGATTATAGAGATTGTAAAATATTTAGGGTAAAGAATCAATCTAAAGAGAGGTGCGTACGATTAAACGCATCTATCACTACAACGCTAGGTTCCACTTTGCTGGCCTAAGGACAAGTGACGTAATTCGCTCTAATAGCTTCCGCGAGCAGAGATTGTCACCAGGTACGCTGCGCATGGAGAATCGGATTGAAATTAATTGGTAATTTGAATCCTTTTTTTTAACTGATTGCACAAAAAATTGGACACAAATCTGCCACACAGGTAAAGAAGGTCACAATACCAAATTTCATTTATCTATGTAATTTTGTTAAGAAGTTATTGCGATTAAAAATATGCGATTATACAGACCGACAGACAATCAACCCTTCGAGGGATTTGGTCCAAAATTTGATACGGACCTACATTCATGAAGATAAAACTGTGTGCCAAATTTTATTCATCTAGATATTCAAGTTTTTACTTTCTCGTATACGAAGTATACAAAGAGAAAGTATTGTAATCGTCAAAAAATTCGAACTCGAGATTTTGACGAATCTCCACGTTTTAGACCTCTCTGATTCCGAAAAACACAATTTTGGAATTATGTCTGTCTGTGTGTGTGTCTGTGTGTGTGTCTGTGAACACGATAACTCGAAAACTATTAGAGCTACGGGGATGAAATTTGGTATGTGGTCTTTAAACATAATTTTTAGGTTTCTATCAAATTTTGGACAAAATCCGTGTACGGGAAGTCTGTCTGTATGTATGTTCGGGGTCATGCGAACGCTATAACTCAAAAACTTGAAAAGCCAGATGGATAAAATTTTATACACAGTTTTATCGTCATGAATGTAGGTCCGTATAAAATTTTGGGCCAAATCCGTCAAAGGGTTGACTGTCTGTCGGTCTGTATAATCGCATACTTGTTCAGTTTTGAAACTAACTCCCTGCGCATGCCTACTAGTGGCAATGCCTGTGCAAGGAAGGGACGCTCCGAACTTGGCAGTTTGCCAAAAACAAATTCTGGAGTGATTTTGTAAGGAAGCAAACATTTAGGGAGTCTCGCCAGGTCCTGTTGCGCAAAAGAATGAGCAGAGGATTTGAATTTGTTTTGATCCTTCAAACCACGCGTGGTTCCAACTTTGGTTTACTTGCGACGGAAATTTATTTGACGTCTTTTATTATTCTAGTTTTCTCTACATGTGTTAGGAGTATACGAGAAAGTTTAGGGGAGACCACTCCCGCTGGTTTAGTTATAGAGTTCACATGAACTCGGACAGAAAGACAGACACACTTCCCCTAGACTGGTTTTGTCCAAAATTCGATAGAAACCTACAAATTATGTGTAAAGACCACATACCAAATTTCATCCATGTATCTCTAACAGTTTTCAAGTTATCGCGTTCACAGACACACAGACAGAGAGAATTCTAAAATTGTGTTTTTCGGACTCAGGGAGGTCTAAAACGTGGCGATTCGTCAAAATCTCGAGATCGAATTTTTTGACGATTACAATAGTTTCTCTTTGCATACTTCGTATACGAGAAAGTAAAAATTATCGTTTTAGTCTGCACAGCTACCAAGACGTCTATAGCCGTCTTTTGTGTATCAGCGGAATCGAGATATTAAAAACAAATGACGGCTATAGACGTCAGCCATTTTTTCGAAAAATTCATTAGGAAAAATAATAACTTTATTCTGTTGTAAGTTTGAAATTTTCACGAAACTGCCCAAGAATCAACTAATTAACGAAAAAAAAAAGCTGCTTTGTTGTCCATCACCGATTTCAGAGTGAACGTCAGCGTGCTAAGAATAGACTTGGTGTTCTTATTTTTCTCTAAGTAACTTCTTAAGTTTTTTCTTGGAAATCGGCTCCAATGGCAACTCTAACACCCTTTGCTGTAAAATTCATTGACTTTATTAAACCAGCGGGAGTGTTCTCCCCTAAACTTTCTCGTATACTTCCCCCAAAAGGTGCCGTTTCTCCTTCCCCCGCGTGGCAAAAAAAATTCGAACCTACTGTTATCCAGAATCCAATGACTATCAGAAGGTTTTTCATTATAGTGATTGAAAAATATCTAGGTAAAGAATTCAAAGAGATGCGTACCGATTAAAACGCATCTATCACACACTGCTAGGTTTCACTCTTGCCGTCTCAAGGACAAACTGACGTAATTCGCTCCTTTCGTGAGCATAGACGATTGCTTCCGCACGCATGCGCGTGGAGATAGCGGATTGGTTTCAATGGTAAATTATACAGGCCGACAGACAGTCAACCCTTTGACGGATTTGTTAATTCCAAAATTTTATACGGACCTACATCCATGATGATAAAACTGTGTACCAAATTTTATCCATCTAGCTATTCAAGTTTTTGAGTTATAGTGTTCACATGACTTCGGACATACAGACAGACAGACTTCCCGTTGACGGATTTTGTCTAAAATTTGATAGAAACCTACAAATTATGTTTAAAGACCACATACCAAATTTCATCTCCGTAGATCTAATATTTTTCGAGTTATCGCGTTCACATACACACAGACATAATTCCAAAATTGTGATTTTCGGACTCAGGGAGGTCTAAAACGTGGAGATTCGTCAAAATCTCGAGTTCGAATTGACGATTACAATACTTCCTTTTTATATACGAGAAAGTAAAAATGAAAAACAGAGTCTGATTTTCTGGCACCGGCTCTATCAACCCCTTTCCTTATGTTTTTGTTTATTCTCCTAATTAGATGCCACCACCCATTTGATATATTTCTTCTTATTTCAATCTATTTAAGATGGTAAAGGATACTTGAGACATTTAAGCATGTCCAGGTGATTTTTGTGTTTCAAAAATTAATTAAAGTATACTTGAGACATTTAAGCGTGTCCAGGTTATTTTTGTGTTTAAAATTAATTGCTACGTTGACTTAATTACGGATTTAAATAGCGTACGAGCACAAAAGAGCCGAACGTATGACATGCGACGCCGACCCAGAAGGGGTTAACAGAGACCCCGGTTGATAGACTCCCGGATAAACGAGGTCAAGTTGGCTCTTGCGCCATTAAACCGGAACCATCAACCCGGATAAACGAGGTTCTACTGTATGTGAAGTGCGTATAATTGTGATTTTTTTAATTCACATTCCGACTGTAAGAATAAGTCATAGGCACTCCAATAGTTAATACTTTCACTTAGTGTAATTATTGTTGCACTCGGTCACGCAGATTATTAAACCTCACAGCAGCACTTAGTTATGTATACAAACCACCATATTATGGACTTCCGGCTCACTATTGCAAACTGTACGCACGTGTATGTATTTTCTGATACAGAATTGAATAAACTGTAACCCACTGCGAAGTACACTACTTATAATTAATTTTGAAAAATGAAGCATCAGCATTTTCCCTTTAACCCTCTGATTCCTAAGACCATTGGAATAGAGGGACCTCAAAATACGGGAACATCCAAGTTCCTCTTTCAAAGATAAGGGAAATTCACCTCCCCTCTTAAAAACCACAATGACAGCGGGCACTATCCGAATTCTAAGAAAACCTCCCTTTTCCTTCAACTCATCTGGGTGAGCAACTCTAAAGAAGAAAGCACGCGCCGCGGGTATGAAATCAATCACATTTAACGAAAGGGGGTGAAAACTCCACAGTGATAATCGGACGCTTCGGACGGCCGACGTCTTTTGCTTCAAGAGACGTTTGGGACGTTCCCCTATAGATAGAGTTAATGCTTTGCTAAAGTGGCTGTGTCTCAAATTGTGTATTTTGCAGTAGGTTCCATACTGCTTAAGGTTGTTGTTTTTCTTGAAAGTATGTTTAGGCATTAATAGGCATAGATGCACACACTATGGGCATATATGCTATTTAACAGGTTGTGGTTTTTAAACTAGATGTGACAAATAGTATAGGTGGACAAGCTGGTACGAATATTAGATGCAATGAAAATTGTTGACTTATTAAGCACATATACAATACTGATATTATGTGTGTTATTCATTCATAGTAATAAATACAAATAAAGCCTATTATTTATGCTTCTTAATATCCTATTTATAAGTGCATTGCCTTCTTTGGAAGCCTATACAATGTATCTCCTCCCCCTTTTCTTTTGGTTGCGAAAAGTATAGATTTTGTTCCTTTTTGAAATTTCAAAAAATTTAGATAGTTGGTGGTGCTTCTTGTTAAGCGACCCCTATTAGCACAAGATACCCTACAACATTCGCACGATATCCTTACAATGCTGTGCGGCATTCAAAATATCATATCAACATCGTGAAGACATTGTAAAATATCTTGTGCTAATAGGGACGATATGGTTCTTGGGTTTCAGAATGAAGGACCTCGCTGAAAGTTTGATTGCTTTTTCTAACTAGGGATACTTTAAAATTATAGCTCCGAAATTTCATTCCTTTTTACTTTCTCGTATACGAAGTACACAAAGAGAAAGTATTGTAATCGTCAAAAAATTCGAACTCGAGATTTTGACGAATCTCCACGTTTTAGACCTCCTTGAGTCCGAAAAAACACAATTTTGGAATTGTGTCTGTCTGTGAACACGATAACTCGAAAACTATTAGAGCTACGAGGATGAAATTTGGTATGTGATCTTCATACCTAATTTGTAGGTTTCTGTCTAATTTTGGAGAAAATCCGTTTACGGGAAGTCTGCTTGTCTGTCTATCCTCTTAAAAACTTGAATAGCTAGATGGATAAAATTTGGTACACAGTTTTATCATCATGAATGTAGGTCCGTATAAAATTTTGGGCCAAATCCGTCAAAAGGTTGACTGTCTGTCGGTCTGTATAATTTACTTTTGAAAATCCGCCATCTCCACGCGAAAGCGTACTGGAAGCAATCTTCTGTGCACGCGAAAGCTATGGAGCGAATTACGTCAGTTTGTGCTTGAGCCCGTAAGAGCGGAAAATCTATACGCATCTCTTTGAATTTGATTCTTTACCTAGATATTTTTCAATCACTATAATGAAAAACCTTCTGATAGTCGTTGGATTCTGGGTAACAGTAGGTTCGAATTTTTTTAGCCACGCGGGGGAAGGGGAAACGGCACTTTTTTGGGGAAGTATACAAGAAAGTTTAGGGGAGAACACTCCCGCTGTTTTATGCTGAAATAAGCAAATCTTTATTTATTCATACTATTTATACAAAGTGTAAAGCCAAATCTTTGTTCGTTTTGAAAGTCAAATGAACATCAGAAATATCAAGGGATTTTTATACAGCGCAATTTTAAGAACTTAAGGTTTAGATTTCGGCTAAAGAAGAAGCAGGGAAGTTCTTCCTCCTTTTTCAATTCATTCGAAGATTAGATCTGTAGCTTCATTAGGCAGCTTGTGAAATTACTTATTCTCATCTTCTTCCATTAGCAATAAACGTATCCGTTACGTATGTCGTCATAAAATAAGACAATGGAGTGTTTTTATCTAATGATTGATTAGCGACTGAATAGTTTATAGCCCCCAGGAGAATGAAATCCCAATGGCTTAGTAGCATAACATAAGTCAGCCCGTGTACCGAGGATCATATATCTTCTGGTACTATATCTGTAGATACGGGCTATATAGTATCTGAATTACTCCTAAGAAAACATTGTTTTATTTCATTTTAACGAATTTTAATGTCTTGATAATTTTGATAGTAGATCGACCCCAAACTCAATCTTTTTAATCCATTCATCTTTCTTACGAACAACACAATGTACTTGCTTGGTAAAAAGAAGTTATAAAGTGAAATTATTGGTGAGAACGTAACTAGGAGAAGCAATGAAATAACATTCGTTTGCATTCTAACTTAGGCATTAAGATTCATCAGAAATGTCAAAAATTGATGCATATCAAATTTGTACCTACCTGGTAGAGATAATAATTTTCTCCTAAATTCCAAATTAAATCGAAGATAAAACCACGTAATTAACCTTCCACCGGCCGCGCCTACGCAAATTTTACGACATATCGTGCATCGCATTACATATATATATCGTATTATTTTACAAAAATAAATGCAACTTTTATTTATGTTATCTGTATTTATTAGCTTAATCGTAAACAAAGATTTTATAAATAAAAATTGCATTTAAATTTATAAAAGAACAATATAAATAAGTAATAAGATGCAAGTATCTCTTGTATACGCGCGCCCGCTTGAAGGTTAATATCTTTTTAATAATGTATATATAATAAATAGTCAATATCTTTTTAACAGGAGATTCCAAAGCATATAGAATATTATGTATTTTAGCTAAGTAAAAGACGAAGCATGTCGATAACAATAGGAAGCTGAATAGTAAAAAGTATCTGGTATTTTAAAAACATTGGATTGGAAATGACGAATTAACTACTTAATGAGTAAAGAAGAAGAAGAATAAAATTAGAATAATTAATTGTATAAATTTAGTACATTCTTTAAAACATTGCTGAAAATTTTGTGTTTAAGTTACATTATTGTCAGTTATTTACTTCAAAATATATTTTTCTTTTATATTTCATTTCTCATAAGAGGAAGAAAAATTATCTTGATTTCTTGAAATTGTAGCTAATTTGAAGATCATAAATTATTCCTGGGGCCATGAAGTTTTAACTCATCGCATTTGAAAAATCATATTTTGCGAACACTGTTTTGTTTTTACCATCAATACAAATTTTCTAGTAGGTGCCTCGGAACAATTTTGCGCCCGTGGCCGAAAATTGTCAAAATCCACCCATGTCTGTTGAAGGATTGGATATTGAAAGAAAGGTCTGAACATATTTCAACACAAACATCAATAATACTTAAGTGATCGAACTGGAAATTTGGCATCTCATTTAGAAATTTCAAAAATTTTCAAGATTGTGTAAATAAGTATGCTGATTTCTTTTACAGTTAAAAAAAGTTTTTTTAAAAAGGAATATATCAAGTTGTTCAGATATTCGAAAAAATATTTAGAAATTTAGCATTTCTAACCCATATAGCGATTTTGTTTGCAACAAGTTTGCAGCAATCTTGCTTTGCAAGTTTGAAACCTTGCAGCAAATTTGACTCGGCGAGGCCGCCAATTCACAAGAAGACTGACGCAAGTTAACGCAAATGAGTCACCACGCGTCAAACTTGCAGCAAACTTGTCGCGTCAAACTCATTGCAAACTATAGCAAAAACAGAGTACGCAGACGAACCTTGGATTCGAATCCGATAACTCGCTTCCTAACCTGTCGCCTTATCCACTCATCCAGCGAGACCTCGATTGCCGAAGATAGATTACGCTAATACATCGTGCATCTACACGTTTTATTTCAATCTGTCTTCTTGATTTCATTAATTTTTAAAAATTTGAGTTGAGGGTATGATTTGAATCAAAGAGAGCAATTTTTGCTAATAACTACGTTTTGCTAGTGGAAAAAATTATGAAATTAGGATTTAAAAGTAATTACATTTAAAAATATGGGACACAAAGTAAGTTATTATTTTTCAACAAACATTGACTGTCTTTTAGCTTTGATTTTGTTTATGAATGTTAAAATTTGAACATTAAAAAACTATATATCGTTTTTTTTCTTAAAATGCGAGTTCTATATTTAGTAAAAAGGTAGAGAATTTTTCAAAAGTAAATTTTTTTTTGTAAAAAGACCTAGTTAGTTTTTTCAAATTATCATTGCTTTATTGAATTAATAAAAAGAAGGACGGTCTAGGAGGTGCTATCAAAAATCGAACGTTTTTTAAATTAGAGACAAAGATTAAAACCAGATATATACTGTATCCATGTCGTGGTATGTAAGTGTGCCGTGTCAACTTTACATAAAAAGCATTTATACTTTTACATTATACTTTTTATAAAAAGCGTTTTGATTAATTACCACTTCTTTCAGATAGATTTTTAAAATAAGCGGTGCGAGATTTTTCAAATGGATCCTTTTCTACATAATTCTGTTAGAGTTTAAGATTCACTAGAAATTTATATATACCTTGTAGAATAATGTAAAGCAATTTACGATTTAAATTAATTATTATTTTTAGCTACATTGATTGAATTGAATAGGCATTAAATGCTGCTCATTCATGCTGTTACAATGCAGAAAATTTAATATTTGACATCATATGTAAGAGTTTTGGTTTAATAAAGTTTAAAAGGTACTTACAAAAGTCATCGCTGAAGAATAGTTACTCTACACTGAGGCGATCACCCAGAAAAATGATTTATTTGACGAATTTGCAATGGTGTGTCTTTTTGTAAAAGTGTTCATTTAGTGAATACTTCGTAAGTTTTCTTTCACATTAATCAAAAAATGAAAAGCACAAGTAATATTCATAGAACTACTGGCGAGTTAAATCTTTGAAACAATCATATGCTTAAAATTTCTTTACTATTCCGCTGCTTTTTTAAATACTGAGGCAGACACATTTTACTGACAAGGAGGCTTTGCACTATGCGGTTTATTTACTGATAATTTAAATTTCTTTAATTTTAACTGTGAGGAGAGATCAGGAATACCGTGGACGAGTTTTTTGCTTTGTTTGTTTACATTTAAGTGCTAAGACTACGTAATTCCGGTGTAATGCTAAGGGGTCTATTCTGGTACCCCCGGTTGGGTTGGGAGACGTCACTTTTCCCGTTGTTAACGTGCGGAAAAAGTGACGTC
>BGPR01020691.1:0-13473 GCA_013235015.1 Araneus ventricosus | reverse complement strand
ATATTTATAGATTATTTAATGATAATGAAATGATATAAACATTTACAGTTTTTGAAAACATTACTCTTATTTTTTAGATTATCTGTGTATTTAGCATCCTAGCCCAATCATTTGCATATTAACATCAAATCTAGATAATTTTATTGGCTTTGTTAGTGATATTAGTAAACATTTTTGGGTTAGAGAAGTTTACATCTTATTTTTATATAGGTGGATACCTCTTTCCCTATCTTGGAAAACTTGTAAAGTTGGGTTTCTTTTTTTCTAAAAAGAAGTTAAAAAGTTTTTCTAAAAGTTCAATTTCAGCTGTACATGGATTCCAGTAGCTATTTGCTTATAAATGACAGAAATCGACATATGTCTGGAATGGTAGCTTACTCACTTCGACAGTACTACTGTTATTGTATTCTGGGTACAGCTTTGATATATGGCATCACTGGCGATAATCTTATATTTGCGACTTTTTTCAACTGCTTCAATATGGCGATATTTTGTTTTGGCGACTTAACGATACAATGTTCGGTTAGGCAACAAACAGTCGACAATACAAGATTATTGACAGTGATGCTGCATACCAAAGCTGTTCCGTATTCTGATAATTTAATTTGAAGAGAGTATAAGAACTTAATAAAAAAATCAAAAGATTAGACTTGATTTTCTTCCATTCCTTCTTTGTTTCGTTTTCTGGATATTTATTATCTGTTATCTATATTTATTATCTATATATACTGATAATTGATGCAGTTCAATAAGCAAATGATCTTTAAAAAGAATTATATTATTTAAACATTGTAAAATTACAATTATAAATATACTCCATGGCGAATAATGTGAAAAAAAGATAGAATGTACTAGATATTTAATTACAAAAAAGAAAATACAGAAGAAGTAAACAATAGTGATAACAATATACCTTTTGCACGTAACACAGCAGCATCCAGTGATTGCATTAACAATATTGTCTAAAATCAACTAACCAATTAAGGTCCAATCTAACAACAAAAATCATGCTTCAATAAAAATTAAAACACATTAAGATAAAACAAATAAAATGGAAGAGAACTTGAATGGCGAACTTTTTCAAAGTGCCACTCGCCATCAGAGTTGTATTATTTCACGTGTACTCGTTAGAATGTACTAGGTTATACAAATTTATTCAAAGGAATACTCTGAACAGAGTTTGCAAAGTATCATACTGTTCGGACAAATTTTTGGTTAATTTCTCTAAAGTGAATTTAAATAAGAAGGTTTATTCAGTTGTTATTCAAACATAAAATATCTGCATTTAGTGAAAGGTTTTATTACTTTTTAAAATTTTTTAATGTTGTCAAATCATTAGGCATTTACTTTTTTTTTTAATTCTGTAAACAGAATTGGTTACATTTGGTTGTTTGATCCTTGGCAGATTTAATTTTGATACATTCACTAGTAGGAGTGTATAGTATGTGATTTATACTGATGATTTAGTGATTCGCTAAAAATCTTTTTAAATATAAAACATTAAATATTTCAAAATTCCTTTAAATTTCCCCCATTGTTGTTTCAAGCATTTAGTATTGTCAGAGTGTGTTGATAGGAAAGTAATGTTAACCACTGAGAGTTTGTTTGTGATTGGGGGATGGAGTGTCCTACTATTTCAAGCTGTTTTCATATAATATTTGTCTAAGGTTCATTGTTCCCTTGAACTTGAATTAGAGGAGTTATGGAATTTGAAGCAACAAAGGCTGTAATCTCCAATTGTTCCCTATCGCGCACAATGAAGTTAAGTTGAAATGGAAATTAATGGTTTATGAAATAAAAGTGAATTATTTTTCCAACTCCTCTATTATTTATCATATTTGGTGTTAGAAGGTGAAATAAATGTTCTACTATGTTGTCCTGGTGGTACCCTATACGACTGGAAATTGGAGCGTCTCTGCTCATTTTGCTTGATTTTGTTTACCTGTTTTGGAGCCACACAAGGGCTACTGTATACTGTTGGTCGAACTGTATGCAATTTTAAGCTGTGCTCAGATTGGGATGACATTTCAGCAAGTCATTGTCACATCAATTGGACCACAATTGGTTTAACAGGCCAGTAGCGGCAACTAGGTGGCAAAAAATTTAGAGACACCTAAAAGAACCTGGTAATATAGGGGGTAGACAGCAAAATTAAAAAATTTAGTTGCAGTTAGCTAGCTTTCTTGAAAATTGTTTTTTTGTAATTCCTAGTTTTGAGTAGTTAAAATGAAATAAAAATTAAATTTTTCCCACAAGAAGTGGGGAGGCGACTGCCCCCCTCACCCCCAGTCACCGCCACTATACCAGTCTCATCCATGGGTTAGAGTTGAGTCTCAAAAGTGTTGACCTTTACGATCATGAGTTAGACTACCATAACCATCTGATTTGCATATAATGAGGACAAGAAGTAGATGCAATAGTTTTTCAAGCTTTTAAAAAGATCTTAAGAGGTTTATGCAACCATTGACACACTCAATTATGTTCCACCCCTTATTTTTAATGCCTTAGGTCATACAAATTTTATGAATAGTATATATTTACAAATTAATTTTATATACATGAAAATTTCTCCAAAATGTTTTTTTTTTCATAAAAAAATTAATCTTTTATTTTTTTCAAACAATTGTCTAAACCTGCAGTTGGAATTCTAGACAAAGAAAAGACTTACCTTTTTGAAGAAGCATGGGAATTCAGGCAAAATAACTCTTCTTTAATCTCTCGTACCTAAAATTAAAATTACAAGCACAGGGTTAATAATTCGTGTATATTTTTAAAAGGATTCTGATAATTGTATTGGTCAAGATTCTCAAAAATGAATAGATAAAAAACAAAAAATTATTAGAAGAGCAAAACGATTTGAAATTCACTTCATCAGAATGCTTGTATAAATAAGAGTTTTGTTGAGTAGAATTTTCATTCTGAAAGAGATGGGCGGGACCAACCATCACTTTTTGTGATGTCAGGCTGACATATATTTACCATTAAATGTCAAACATTTGAAAAAATAAATTTTAGTTGAATCCTTACAAAATTTTCTATTATTTTTCCGTGATTTTCATTACCCTATATGTATTATTCACAAACTTTTTTTAATAAAACCGAAGTATTCCGAAATTCGTGATTTGCAAACTTTGTTTCATTATTTTTTCGTTTCACAGAAGTATTATTTAACAAAATTGTGCATTACTCATTATGTGTTGGAACATCTTATGCTGCATGGATGGAAGTTAAAACTGCATTTGCTTACATAATCAAATTAGACTTTTTATGTCCAGGTTTAAATTTCCTTAGCTGATATAATAAAGAGGTAATAATAAAGACGTTAGGTACTTTATTGTTAGCTTGACTGCAGTGTTCTCGAAATATAATGGTTGGCGGTAAATATCGACTTTTTGTTATCGCGAAAGTCGCCAAAATGTGCTCAGGTTGCTGCAACTTCGCTACTTAAGGGCACATTTGGCGCGTATTTTGGCTGCTATCTAACTACCGGGAAGATATATTGAATATTGCATAAGTGAAGATGAAAGATCTAACACTAAATTACCAGAAAAATGGATTTCAGTGATTTCCACGTGTGAATGCCGACACTATTTGGGTTTCCCTGGTGGCGTTATGAAATCGATTCGCGTGGCGTCACAGGAACAAGACATACAAAACTGCAGATGTCATTTAACATAACTGTCTTGCATTGTGCTGTGACATCACATCATTTTTCCTCATGCAAGATGCTCAGTAGGTTGCGAAATATTGGTAGATTAATGAAAACGTTGTGCTTTTTAAATTGCAAAAAATATTTTCTTTCTGCCACCGTTTCAGGGTTGCCAGAACAAAATAGCAAAATAATGCCAAACCTTAAAAAAAGACCAAATTGATTGAAGACCTCATTTCCTATTAAAAAGGCTATCCTTCATGAAAACGAATCCCACTTGACAGGCATATGTGCAATGCTCTATTATTAAACTAATATTTAAGTGAAAGAAATTTCAAACATCCTTGTTCTATTCAGGAGCTACTTCGTTTGTCAGCTCATTATATATCATTTGAAATATGTATTTCAAACGATATATATTGAATTTATAAAAAAATAAATAAGTAATTAAAAATTGTTCTAAAAATCATTAACAAAATTACAGCCAAAAATGAATTTAAGGCCAAATAAAAATTCCTAAGGCTTTGTAAAAAGGCCAGTATGGTAACCCTGCACCCCGTTTAGACTTAAATGTTCGGCGACCGTTAAAATGCTTATCAAACAACCGCCATCAATTGAAAATATTGCCATATTTGGCGAGTTATTGCTTGAAAAAAAATTCAAGTTTGGCAGCGACTATACCGTAATTTTAATTCTAACATCTTCATGTTGATGTGCCGTGGAATTTCGGAGAGTAGGACGGCGGCGCAGGTATCACTCTCGTCACTTGACCACAGATCAAAATTGCGTGCCCTGCCGTCGTGTAACTTCAAAACGGGCGTTCAGCTTTTAGATAATCAAAAATAGAAAATCCGACTAAAAATTTGATTTTTTTTCTCTGTTGATATCTTTGAACAATGAATTTTCTCATCATTTTCCTTCCAAAATACAATGGTCCGAGGTGTAACGATCTAGTGGGACTGAAAGCGGGTATTACATATAATATAATAGCCCAGATCTCTCGGTAACGCTCTGACGTCACCAACAATAAAACTCGAGCTATAGCACTGCGAGACGTTAAACAGCATTATCTCATTATTACAGAATCTAAATTTCAGTAATCTTAAATTTAAAAGAGTAATTGTTCTAATTTCAAATTTAATAGTTCTAAAATAGTGAAATAAAATTTGCTATCCATTGATATAAAATTTATCTCTCTATGATCAATAGTTTCCGAGAAATTTTAAATTATTTTAATCATGTATTTCAAATTAATTTCCGTTTTTTAATAGTAAATCACGTCAGTGGTATATCATGCGCGTGATATAGTTTGGACGCCACGATGCATCTAATTATTTAGTGAAATCGCGATGATATAATTTGATATTTTTTGGCAACCTTAAAATTTACACAAAGTCATCTGAAGACTTGAAAATCGTTGAACAATGAAAAATACTTCACACTGAATGTTGTTTACCAAGAGGTTTTTTGAATAGAGAAATGTGTAAATAAAAAAATATTTCTTGTCATAATACATATGTTTATTTTATTTGTTTTCCATCAATGTTAAACATTTCTCTCGCATATTTATCTATTTAAACACGTCAGATTTGGCGGGAAATCTATCGAATGAAGAGGCAATTTGCACCTGTCATACCATGAGGGGTGATTTTCTAATTACATATAATGGCGAAATATTTTAATTAATGGTAAGACAGAGTGAATGGATGAATCTTTTATCATACACTTGCTGCTGGATTAACTGCATCGTTCCCAGAATCCTTATGAAACTAATTTATTGCGCATTATCGTTTTAACCCATTCACTGCCAGCAACATTTAGATCACAACCAGATTCTACGAATGTACTATGATACAGGGTGTCCGAGAATTGTTGGATAGTAGAGAAGGGGTCATCTAATTAGATAGTTTAGTTTCAGCCACCGGTGACAGTTTTCCGTTCGCAATGGCTACCGATCAGCAAAAGCCGATGCGCGTTTTCAGGTTTCTTTTTTAAAGTTTTTCTTGAATATCTCAAAAACTCTTCAGTTTTCACACTACATGTGAATTAACAAATTAAAGAGCGCAGTGGCGAATCCAGGATTTGGGTCGCGGGAGGGGGCTGAGGTCATAAAAATTTTGTATCGTAGTGACGAATGGTCAAACCTCATGCCTTATATAAAACAAAACACTTTAACTTCACAGACTTTTCTCACCCGACTCAATCCTAAAGAACACTACAATGCTTTCGATAATTTAATAAAAAAATACAATAAAATAACTAGCCAAAAAATGTTTGCGACCGCGTCAACGCTACAAGTACAAGTGGAGTGACTAGAAAATTAGGAAAATTTTCGAGCCTTTAAAGCCAGAAAGCAATTTGTCACGATTTTATTATTTTTTTAAAAATGAAAATTAAGAACAATCAGTTGTAGTGATTTTAAATAATATCAAGAATTTTCGTTTAACTCTGGGGGGGGGGGGGGCCCCCCGATACCCCTCCCGGGGGATTCGAAACTGAAAGAGCGTAAAATTTCCTACAAATACATGCTTTTATTTTTCTTCTAGTTTTAATATTTTCGCAGATAATGGCTCTAAACAAATTTTTGATTTCCAGTAATTTACTAGCACCTGGACCACCGAAACGGCGTGTTACCTATCCGAAAATTGTTTTTTTAAATGCGCTCTAATTTTTTTAAAAAAACCCGTAGTTGAAACATTATTAGTTTTTTAAAATCAATTTTTGAAATGTGTCCAACAATTCTCGGACACCCTGTATATCTCGTAGTTCGCAGTGAATGGGTTAAAACATGAATTTTGCGATTCAAGTTGGAAAATTTTTTTAATTGGGTGAATTCAAAATCGACGTTTTTATTTGACGAGTGCCAGACGTTAGAGTTGTCTGATGTGCCATCTGAGAAGCCGTTTGGGATACATTTCACAGCTGATTTAGATCTATCTGTCATGCGTTTCTTTTGCAGAAATTCAAGCAACTTTAATGCTTACTACTTCCTGTATTATGATGTTTTTTTTTCTGGAAATGAATTTATGGTTCTGACGAAATATTTTTTACTAGGGGGTTAAACCCCCTGCTCGCTCCGCTCTCCAACCCCCAATAATCACGTTGTGATTTTTTTTTTTGGATGACTACTTGATCTCAGCTCGCTTCTCTCGCTCTCCATGCAGTTATGCATTTCTGCTAGTAATAAGAAATTATAAATACATTAATGACTGAAAGTAAATTTAAATTTTCTGAAATTGTATGAATTCCTAAAATTAATTTTTCGTCAAAATTTTTTTCCATACACAATTGACAATATCTTCAACAGTTTTATTTGCCCTTACTTCATACCACCAACATTTTAAACATGCCCTATTTTCAATGAAATGTTGCTGAGAAAATCTTCCCCACATGTATTCACACTCACTCCAATTATTATTTAGCCAAGAAATAACTTTTCTCTCTGGGCAGTTATTTATGTGTTAAATCTCAGAAAATTTAAGTTGCCAAGAGATGATATAACCCATTTTACAAACTTTTAGCTAAAAAAAAAAAGGACCCTTTAAAGATAAGTGTCTTGAAACGTGCTCATATTAACTATTCAAACTTGAAACCATAATGATTATGTATTTTTAGCTTTTTGAAATTGATAAGATCCTAAGTTTACTCATGTTATGTTGCTCAGAAAGCTTCCCCATATGTATACAGATTCACTCCAGTTATGATTTAGTCAAGAAAGGTACAACATTTTTCTCTGGGTTGTCACTTATGTTTTTAAAACTTAGAAAATGTGAGTAATCGAAAGATGAAATAGCCTATTCCTCAACCTTTTAACTAAAAAGGACATATTAAGGAAACATTCATTCATTTGTCTATTTGAAACTGCAAGACTTAAAATTATTTTGTTTAAATTATTTAACTCAAAAAAAAAAAAAATCGTTGTCTCTCAAAAAACAAAATCCGTTGTCTTGGTCTTTTCACCATTGTAAACAAAACAAACTTGCGAGCTGTTGCCAAACGGCGATTAAGAAATTCGACCCTTTTTGTCACTACGTAAGAGAATTACATACTATATAGATTTTTGGTTTCTCGTATACAAAGACAAAGTATTTACGGAGAAAATGTTGTAATCGTTAAGGGAAAAAAATGAAAACAATTTGAAATTATGTCTGTCTGTGGGTGCGATAACTCAGTTGCTGAAACAACAAGAGGAAATTAATTTAATAAGCGGTCGTTCTGCAAAAATTGTGCATTTGTATTAATTTTCATGTTTTTCTTCAGTAACTCTAGAGCATAAAATCATTTTTACACCATTTTCAAAATTCAAGAAATTAGATTTTCAGTGATACTAATTTTATTTTTGTGCAATTTTTTCTTTAATTATTACAATTTTTTAAAAATTAGTTTAAATACATTTTTGTAGAATGCCTTTTCCTCTATATAGAGGCGTGCAACAAAATAGCAAGATTGTGAATATTTTAATAGCTCTCCTGCGATTGAGCAAATCTAAACATTGTCTTTTCTGTTTATTTCTAACTAGTGTTTTAACATATTTCAAAACATTGGTTGCTTTTTTTTAAAAACATAATGTTTTTAGAAAGGCATTCTTACGGTAATTAATGTGATCTAAAAATTGTTACACATCGAATGCAACGGCCCAGTGGCGGATTTCGGTTTTCACACCCGTGGTAGGGGGGGCGCAAAAATTTTATAGACATCTAAAAGTGCCCCGGAGTATAGGGTGTAGACAATAAAATTTAAAAATTTAGTTACAAAATTTGCTAGATTTCTCGGACACAGTTTTTTTTAAATTATTATTCCCAGTTTTAGGAAACTAAAATGAAATAAAAATTTAATTTTTTTTCCGCAAAAAGTTAGGGACGGCCACCCCCTTCCCCCGACTCGCCATCACTGCGAACGGCTCATGCAATCAAGCCTAAAACATTATCATGCTGCGATGTTTCGGACTAAAGTTTCGAACGGCTAATGCAATCAAGCCTAAAACATTATCATGCTACGATGTTTTAGACTAGAGGTTCGAACGGCTGATGCAATCAAGCCTAAAACATTATTATGCGACGATATTTAGGACTAGAGATTCGCGTCCCGTTTAATATTTTTTTTCAGAAATGGTCTACGTCTTTAAATATAATAACAACGGAACCTTGATCTATTTAACTTTCTAAACACATACTGTCTTAAAAATGATATCGATTAATAACTATCGAATGGGTTCCTTTCTGAAAACAGACTTCGAGTATCAATTTTGTAGATATCAAAACTGTTACAATGGAATGGAGCAGAAGGTGGGAGAGATACAGGTTGTATAATAGTGTGCGTTCTCTTATTCCCTCGCATCTGCATTCTTTTTCACATCTACGCTAATTCAGCATCGTATGGTGAATTAATGTAACAGCTACTGTGTCTGCGTTTGAAGAATTCTTTTGACTATAGATGTAGTTAGATTGTTCAGCTTTCGGCCTTGCAATGCAAAACGATGTTTAATTTGATGTGTAGACTTTACTTTTGGAAAACGCAAACGTCATACTGTGGAGCTACTTTGAACAAAGAATCATTCCGTTTTTTTAAATGTCATGAAAATATTTTTGAAATTTGTTGTATCATAGAAACTAGTTGGGATACCTTTGTCATTCAAGGCAACAGCTACGATTTGTACTTTTCAAGGAATTTTTCTTGAAGTCCCTTGAGTAAGAATTGCTCTTTTTAAGCTAATTTTTCTGGAAAAGGAATCACTTTGTTTGGCTGTTTTATTAAAATGAACACTGAACAGCTTTTCTAGATTTGAACAGGGACGCTCAATTTTGGGGAGGGAGTATTTTTTAAAAATACGAACTGCGTATATTGAGAAACGAGAAGAGCAGGCCATTTACTTCAACTTTGGGAGATTTTCTCAATCCGGTACAATACAAAATCGGGACTACCAATCACTCCGGTTTTATTCCGAACTGTCTTTTATGGTATCTATTCTTTTATTGTTTTTGATATTAAGGAACTACCACCAATATTACATGTATACTACCTGGAACAATATATCAATCAATTTACTCGATTCAGGCTTTTCCAGAAAGTATTTAATCAACATTTTCACAAATATTTCTGTGAATTCGTTGAAACTAATTAATCTTTTCATTAGTTTAACTGACGATGAAGAGCTGTTATTTTTAAAACCTAGTATAACAGCGATAATACTCGTTTTTAATCATTAACTGCTGTTTAAATATATTTAAAATTTCATTATCAGGTATTGAAATTTCTGTTAACTGACACAATCCATGACTTATGTTAGATAGATACCCGCAATGGCCCCGCTTACCCAATTAGGGTGTAAAGCAGGAAGAGCTATCGGGGAAAGATGACTTATGTTGTAGATGGTAATGCTACTTATCTTTCAGCAGGAGTAATGGAATGGAGATGAAGGACCTTTGAATTCAAGAACTCCCTTGCACATCGTCCGTTTACTTGCAAAAATTTATTAAATCGGAAGCAAATACATAAAACACTTTCCCCCTTTTCTTTTTGTAAAATGAAATTTGCAGTATAAATTAAAAACTTATCTTACTTTAAATATAAAATAAATAGTAATAATAATAAAAAATTAAGGTATCAGTTTTTATTTATGCGAAAAAATGAACGCAAAAGTTGAAAATAATTTTTCTGATTACATTAAAATGCATGGTTCGAATAAAAAGTGTGGGCGCCTTATATTTTGTGTATATTTCCTTAAACAATTGGAATATTCTTAGAAGTTAAAGGCGCCCACCCTTTTATTCGAACCATGCATTTTATTGTAATCTGAAAAATTATTTTCAACTTTTGCGTTCATTTTTTCGCATGAATAAAAGCTGATACCTTAATTTTTTTAGATTTTATCTTCTACTTTTTAGTGACGGCTGACACACGACATGTTAGGCATAGTAAACCAAATTCAATTACTGAATTCTCCAATCTAAAACACACATCAAATATTCGTTACGAATATTGCATATTACGAATTCGAAAAAATTACGACACAGACCGAGAGACGAAACAAGACTCACTTCCCCGATCTGACCTTCGACCCTGAAGCCGCTCCGGAGTGAGTATGTTTCACAGGCCGCGCCCCCTTCTATTGTGGATCGTCTAGTGGTGTTGTTACAACCCTACATAACGTGAGGTTACCACCTTCCAAACTTTATCGCGCAAATATGGGGCTAAAATTTTAATATCATTTTGTAAGTTTAAAATAGATTGCAAATTTTTTTTTTTTGCATAATATTGTATTGTCTCCGGAAACCCACCACTGTTCTAAATCTCAAAGCTGTAGCTCGATTCGAAATGGGTAAGAAATCGATCTCAAGATTTGTGGACAAGACACTCAAGTTGAATAAAAGCTTATAATTATGGTTAAGATCATGTTAATATTATTAACTTTATAAAATTTTAAAATGATATGCGCGACGTGAAATTTTGAGTTTTGTTAGAGCAGAATCACTAACATTTTACTAGGCTAATTTTCTTAATGTCTAATAATTTCGCGAGGAAAGTCTTTACAGACAAATGCAGTGCCTGTCGATATAGTTTGAGTAGATGTGAACAATCCCATTTATGGCTCATAAAAATAATCTTTAATACCTCGTGACGAATCCTTCTTGTTAGACTTTATGATACAAAAACAAAGGCTAACCACCTTTTGGAATCGCTAAGCAAAATCCATTTTTCATGTCTTCTAACAATGGTCACATTACAACTGCATTTTGTTGCCTGTAGACAATTCCATGGCAGTTAAAAAAGTGATTTATTAAAGTGTGATAATTCATTCGATGTTATTTTGTTAATCGTTCACTTCTCTCGTCTAGCAGTTGTGAGCTCAAAATGATGTCACCGAGTTTGATTCCTTTGATTAAAGTGACCAAATTTTCTGAACATCAATCCAGGGTTCTGAATTAGGGGACAAATTACAAAAATAAATAAACAATAATAATAATAATCAGAGACCATGAAATCTTTTGTTATAAATTAAAAAAAAAATCAACCGGTGTAAAGAAGTATAAATAAAATATTTTGTTATTATTTTTGCTATTTTTCCGTCAAGCTGATCTGTTAGACATTTAATTCAACTGCAAGACTCTTTTTCAGTCCCTGGACTATTTTTCTAGAAGAGGCAGAGTCTGAAATCAGGATAGTCCCAGATAATCCGGGACATCTGGTTACTTTTTGTATCTAGCAAAATTTGGAAAGGAGAATTCATTTTATTTCGATTAAAAATTGATTGTTTTAACTAACTTTAAAAAAATGAATTCTGATTAATCTTTTTTAAAAATATGAGCTACCTACTTTAAAGTAAAATTTGGGGCATTTAATTCCAATTCTGGACAAATCCGGGACAAACAGTCGAAATCCGGCTAATCTGGCACGTGTGATCATCTGCCATCTGCGGGAACATTTGTAGGGGAAGAGTAGAGCCTGTAATCTCCTTTCCCTGCTGTTTCTAGAAGTGACATGACAGGATTTAAAACATCTATCCTATTAAAATTCGAAGGTAAACAAACATATGTATCTATGTCCTTCTATCTTCTCACGAACCACTGAATCCTGAAACTAGCCGTAAGTACCAAAAGATAGAAAATAATCCAAGGGATCCATTTCGACTATTTAAATTCCGAAATTGTAATTAGTTAAAAAGATATTAATTAAAAACGTCAAAATGAATGAATTGACGTGCTGCCATCTATTGGCAGCGTGGTGAATTCATTCACGGCGGATTCTTCCACCATTATTAGTTTTCGCTTCCGGTGTTGCATTTTTTTTTATTTATTTAACGGAAGTTGGTATTTCTTTTTGAGCGTGCTTCTGTGTTTGGATTTATTAACAATTGAAAAAAATCGTTTTCATTCTTTTTTCTTTCTTTTTTGTATTAAAGTGTTTAACTTCGTAACGTTGTTAGGGAAAGTAAGTGACAATATTTGTTGATTGTAAAGAAAAACAGAGGCGGGGCATATGAAATTATATGGATCCCAAGGTCTCACGTGACATCACTTCTCTCCGCCCGGGAATATCCTATTATTCGTGATAGCCCGTGCAACGCCGGACCACACAGCTAGTTTTATATGAAAAGGAAAACTAAGCAATTTTTATTAAAAGTACTGTTGGAAAAAGTAGAAAAGAATTTGGCCTTGCAGACGGTATCAAGGGTCACCTGCAAGCAGGGATTCAAAAAATGGGATCTTTTTCTGTAAGAGGCCTGACTTTCGTGCAAAAATTAACCTCTCGTGACCCGAAAGATACAAAGACAAAGAAAGGACTTCCCGCAAAAAAAAAGTGTTTTACATATCATAATAAATCCGCCAATAAAATGTAGCTTCAGAAAAATATTTTAAGAATGAAAATCATTAGCCATCGGGCATTAAATTGACGTCATAATAACAAAACATTCACGAAAGAAAAAGTATTCAATTTACCCTCAGCCGAGAAAGCACGAAAATGGCTACTCACAGAATCAAACCAGCATTTTCCCGCCTAAATTCTTAGAACTATCCGCATCTCCCCAATTTACGCTTGATACTGTGCAGTATACAGAGAGAATTAGGACGATGAGTATTCAGATAATTTAACCCCTTAACTGTATCCCATCGGGGAGGCACCACGATTACGTGGATGAGAAGTTGCCGGATAAGTAATAAGTGTTGAATAAAGTTCTCACTTCTTTAGTGATTATAGTAATGGTGTGTGGGGTTGAGTTAACTCCATTCCGATGATGGGACGTACCTCCTGTTGGAGGGGTCGGGCCGAGGCCATTGATGGCCATTAGGACTCTACCCTCAGTTCCCGTATTGTCGTCGCGACGA
>BGPR01020690.1:0-27548 GCA_013235015.1 Araneus ventricosus | reverse complement strand
TCTATCTTCAGTCTCCTACTCACATGCCTCCATTCTTCCTTACTTTGTCGAATTTTACAAAAATTTATTTGGCGAGTTCATTAAAGCTAGCATATTCTTATGCAGCATTTAGTAAGTTAATGGAAAATAAACAAATGATTGCACCTTAACCTTAGATGTGTACAATATGAATCGTAAAGTATTAGCAAGTTTGGTTACTATAATACTAGAAGCAAGACTTACTATTTATTCTCAATATGAAATACGATAAAATCTGTCATGCATTTAGCTCTGTAAACAATAAAATTTGACATAACGTTAATTCCACGCTCATCCTACTATGACGAGTTGAGGAGGGGGCATTTAGAAATGAGATAGCTTGGAATGGATAACGCTTAAGTGGTACGTTCTCATAACGCTCGTTCTATGACATAACACCACAGCATACCCCCGAACTTGGAGCCTACACGGCCCCCTGTCGGTTGGATGAGTATGTGTGAAACTTTATTGGAAAGCAAAAAAAAAAAAATTACATCATGAGATATAAAAACACATAAAAGGGAACATAATTATACATGAACAAAAGAATAATATAATGAAAAGTACACAGAGGGTTACAATCCGAGTATAATATAAAATATATTCAAGAGGAGTTATCATATGAGTGCAGTGAAAGGGTAAAATGTTTCCTTTAGTTACATTGTTTCATACAGTTGCAGCTACATGATTCGGGGCTGTTAGTGTTGTTGAATTGATAATGTATTACAACCGGTTATATTGATGATTATTGTCGCAACCATTCTAAAAATCGTGGGACTGGTTTTTTGTTTTGTCTTATTGTTTATACTTAGGGATCGCTGGAATTTTTACTCCAGGGTAGGCAGTGATGTGAAGGGTGAATTTTTCGATTGAATTACGGAAGAATTAGCGGTGACTGGTTGCTGTTCTTAAGCTGGTGTGCTCTGCTGCTCACCTGGGTATTCAACGAATTTCTGGTTCCGGGAGGTGAATCTTTGGAAGTATCTATCTCTAGGCTGGAGTATGTGACGGTGTTGTATTTTGACTTTTAATTTCGTTCTATGACACAACTCCTAAAAATGTAACGAGCATGCGCAATCCACCTTCGTTTTATTTTTGACCCTATTCACTTACAAATAATGATGAATGCATGTAAGAACGAAACACGCGCTGCATTTACCGGAAATATAACTGGGTCGCTTGCGTAATAAGCTAGCGTTCTATTTTTGAGCAACCAATGAAACCGCGCACTATGCCAAATATATTCTCCTCGTCCTATTTTTTTTTATTAGAAAATACATTTTTGCAAAATCCGTTTTATTCCTGACCCTATTCAATGATCCTACTGAAGGCAAATAATTCCGTTTCGTCTTTCAAAGGAAAGATCATAAATAAGAATATCATTGAGAATTCAAACTGGAAAAAAAATCAGGAAAACAGCAGTATAAATTCCACAGCAAAAAATGTTACTTGATTTTTTAAAACGGTTATTTACTTTTAAAGAATGCTTAATTTACTTTCCGAAATAACCCATAGGCTAAATTAAAATCATGTGCTACTCCATTGCGTTTCTCACAGCACAGACAAAAGAACTGCGAAGAAAACCAAGAAAAGCATAGAAGGTAAGTGACAAATTGTGTAATGCAGCGCGGTTGATCTTGCGCACCCAACTTCTGCTGGAATCGGCAAGTTGAAAGCGATAAAGCGATTTTAGATGATGATGAATGATTCATCCTCAATCATCTCCTTCGATCGAACGTATACGCTCTGGGACCGGAAGCGGCGGTTCAATTATTTGCTTTCTTCCGAATTAATAGGAATGGAAAGTCGTCATCCATCAGATAGGTGTTGATGATAATAAATGCGATCAGATTCATCATTTTGGCCTGTCAATGAGTGGCCTTCCTTTCAGCGGCTTATATTTGATTCCGGAGTAGTAGATATCATTCCATTGTGGAAGTTTTCGGTTTGTGGGAATTTCCAAAGAATATAAGGCGAATCCTAAGAAGCGTTTCAATCTTTTTAATAAAAGAACTGAAGAGTTTATGGCAGGAGATAATTGTTAGAGGGTCTTTCCGTATCTATGAGAGAAAAACATTTTACAACACATCTTAAAGTCCGAGAGTTTAATATTTATATTAATTGCAAAGAAGCTTACCTTTAAAGAAAGGGTCTATCTCTAATAATATAAACTTTAAAAAGTAATAATTCTAAAACTAAAAACTTTGGTTTGAACCTGTTTAGTATTGCTGTATATGAATAAAACATCAATTAACAATAAAAGAGATTGAATATAAATAATAATAATAAAATCGCTAATAAACAACGAAATTTCACTGGTTACAGAAAAGATTTGATAGATATGAAGGTTCTGATAGATAGATATTTCTTTTCCTCGCGAGGAAAACTTCTAATTTCTGTAACATTCGAAAAAAATTAACGCCTTGTATAAAAATGTTATGAGAATCACAGTGAGGATAGTGCTGAAAACTCATTAGTTTTTTCTAAAAAAATGTGGCAAATCATTTAAGCTTTACACCTCAGAAACATAGACATTAAATCACTAGATTATCAACGCAGAGAGCAAGAATGAAATGGCCGTAGACCCTTTGACCGTTTCACAAGTGAACAATTCTTTTCCATTTGATGTGCATTAAATAGTTCATTACATTTTTAGTAGGTTTTTCTAGTTCCATAGATAGCAAACAACAAATAAATAAATAATTTGTGAAAAGTGTCATTTCGGCTGCCAGATGCCAATGATTAAACTTGGACGACCTCTTCTCTAGAAGAAATATAGTTCAGCAACGGATTCCGATACTACCACTTTTGGACGATTTTGGACGGAAGGGGTGTCAGGCAATGAGTCATATGAGCGCATTTCCGAAGTTCTTTGTTAGATCACGTTCAGTAAAATGTAAACATCACCCTTCCATTCTTCACTTTCCCCCTATTTTGAAGAAAATAACTTCGCCCGGCGCATGCGCAAAAGCGCGGAAGGTTTCCGAATCCGTTGCTAAACAATATCTTTCGAGTCCCGAAATCATTTCTAACGAAACGAAGTTGTAGGAATTATTCATTTCGCAAGAGACATCTGACTGCAATAGCCTGATTTGTAGTCTCGCTATTACTCTTCGCTACAGTGATTAGTTCAGTTAGATTAAGGTCTCATAACATAATGCTTCACTGGAAAATGTATCTGTTACCGGCAAAGTTTGAAATCCGGCATTCTGTAGAATGCCTAGGCGGTTGTAAGCAAAGTATAAAACGATTAATGTTTTACACATTTCCTAGGCATTCTATACATTGACAAACCGGCAAAGTATGAAATACATTGTCGATTCGGTTTTATAAGAAAAATGCAATTCAAAATAAAATAATTTCTTTACTTTCTGCAACAAGTAGGTTCTTATTTCATTCTTATCATTTTGTTTTTGTAATAAGAAAGGCAAGAGCTTAGTTTTGCATAAATTAAATTTTCCTTTACGTACTTTGAATAAAAGATTTTTAATAACACTCTTTTATTATTTTTTACAAATAAAATTTGTATTTCTGTGGGGTCCACATATTTTAAATAAAAGCCTTATTATGAACATCTTTTCATACCTTGCCTAAACAGTATTTGTCATTCTATAGAATGCCTAGGTATTACAATAGCATTTGTTATTCTATAGAATGTATAGGTATTACATTAGCATTTGTCATTCTTGTAATGCCGTGGGAAAGTATATCAAATATACAATTAATTCTCATTTAATTCACATTCAAATTAATTTACTTTGCCTAAAACTGCCCAGGCATTCTGTAGATTGTCGGCGTTTCATACATTGCCAGTAATGTATCCATTGCCAATACTTGTAAAATAAATTGTGTGCCCAAAGGTGTATCTACCACCTTCCTTACCTTTTATAAAATATACGATGATCTTTACTAAACGAAACAAACTAATAGAATTTTCTTCCATTATTTCATATTAAAGACATGATGTCTTAATATTTAAGATATGATCTTGTCTTAAATTTTTTTCGAATCAAAACCGAAACCTCAAATTCTCAGAATTAGTAGACGGACAAACCTGTAAGATTTTCGTTCGGCCACCATCCTAGTTCGCAGTCCTTGCAGGTGAATTCATCTTCCAGAAACTCATTCTCTTTGCAAGCCACGCAGACCCAACAACATTTTACGCTCTCCGTTTGAATGCTCTGAAAGCAAACAAAAAACTTTTATCATGTTTTAAAATTAACAGAACATTAGACAAAGAAATCGACAAAAAATAAGTTAATCGGCCACATGTTTTGTACATGCCAACATGTCACATTAACTCTTATTTCTTATCAACCATAAAAAGGAACAAAATTTACCGGTAATTCTATATAGAAGAAACCAACCGACATCAGACTATTAAGAAAGTTGCAATAGTTGAAATGTTTCAAGAAACCTACTAAAAACTTTAGATATTTCATGTAATCTGTTATAAATAAATAGAAACATCTCTGTGTGGATGCAACTATTCTAAGTTCAATTCTATCAAGATCCAGTGCATGTGTATCCATCAGCAACGATATTTCCAGCCATCAAATCAGCAAAAGAAATGCCACCTAAGTTATTACCACCACTCCCCTCTCATTTTGGTGTGGGAGTTTGTAATTTCCGGTGCGTCAGTAGAACTTCCTGGTACTGAACAGTCTGACTATCGATACTACTATATTCGACACTATTCATTCTTTCTCATTCTAAATTCTGTTAAGTGTTCGTACATGACATGACCTCACCTCACACCCCTTATGACTATAATTTTAAAGAGTATAAAAAAGTGTGTGTACAGTAATTCATTTATTAAGTTAATGTGATTTTTTCACGTTTATACGTTTGTATAATGGACAATTTGGTGGAGAAATTTTAGGACTTATGTTATCTGTTCACCGTATGAAAGGATACTACAAATCATCCATTGGGCGGTATTGGAATACTTTAGCTATAAACAAACCATTCTTAAATGTAATGATGATGATAATTCGGTACAACGCGGGAATTCCTTAATTTTAGTATCGAAATTGTATTCACTATTTTAATTCGATTCTAAGTAGTTATCCAATACATAAATGCTCATTTCTTTACCAGCTTTACATACATTTTAACACTTTTAACGCCATTTGTATCCAAATGAATACAAAATGAGTGCAATTTTTGATATGGTTGCGCTTATTGTGTTACGTTTAGGTCACCAACTTTAACTTGTTTTCATATAATACTCTAACTTAAAATCTAGAAGAGGTCTCTTCATGAAGTCTTTGCTATTATGCAATTCTTGGTAGAACTACAATTCTACAGATAAGAATATAGCTGCACTTTGGGAAAAAAAAGACTCCTATAAAAATAATGCTTTTGTAGATAATAAAAAGAAAGCTTTAGTTTGTGAATAACTATAAGTGAATCAAAATATTTCTTGAACTAGAACCTTCCCTCTAAATGGCGCCATTAAAAACAACTTTTCTACGAAACAGAATGTCTTCCAAAGAAGTATTTCTACGATAAAAGTGTTTGTAAAGAAGATGCAGAAACTTTACGTACTATATTCGCACTGCCTTTTGCAAGAATTTATTTGAAATAATTCGAAGAATTTTTATTTAGTAGTTGCTTCGAGAACAATCATTACGTTTCTTAGTTTACTAGTTTATTAATAATAAATAAATTGTTACGCAGCGTCCGTTTTCAATGGCTCTTTAGATTTGACAAATAATATGGATGTAATACGTTTTAATCAACAATTCAATAGGATTTGATCTGTTATAAGGCACATGAATCTCCAAACTTTCATTATACACGAAAGTGAGGAAGTTTCACTCAATTCTACAGAATTAATACACATTATGCAACCACAAACGGCGAATTTCTAAAGGAACCTGTCTCGACTCATCCTTCTCCAATCATCGAACCAGAAAGCCATTACCAGGCCACAGCGGCCTCTTATTAGGAAATGGCAAAAAAATTCAATTTGATAGACGAATAGAAATATTTTTAAGTTCTAAAAATAGTTGGTTCGCCCAATTGATAGTGGGAATATGGTTTTAAATGTATTTTTTCACGTGGTAGAACTTTGAAACTTTTCCAACATTTGGTTGCGTATGTGAGGAGAAATTTATGTAAAATGGTCAATAATGACGGTCGTTGAGTCAAATAGAAGCAACAAAGCAAGCAAGGTCATTTCTTAGATTCCTCTAAACAGAATGAGCTCACACTAATCCAGTCCATAACATTGAACCTTTTCCAGCATGTGGCTGTATATGTGATGAGAAATGTGAAATAAAATGGTCAATAGTGATTCGTCGTTGAGTGAAACAAACGCGACAAAAAGCGTAACGTCATTTCATGGATTCCTCTAAACAGACTCGGCGCGCAGTAATCCAGTTTTTTTTTCAGCAGATGTCGGGGAAATCGACATCTACAGTCAGATGAAGAATGTGCATGCTACAGAGGGAATATCAGGTACTACAGTTTTCCGATAGTGCAGTGATTTTTATCATGGACAAATGAGCACAGCAGACATGACAAGGCTAGGTCAATCACAGTCATTAGTATAAAATGCAGTGAACCATTGAAAAATCACACTTCGTGACATACAGTCAGTTGCATATTCATTCGGGTATAAATTTCAGCTACATTAACATAATCTGATTACAAAAATCGGATTACTGTGCGCTGAGACTATTTGGAAGAATTCATGGCATGGCGCTCGTTTTTGTTTCACTGTTTTTTTCCCACTAACTTTCTTATACCAAATTTCTTTTGAATTATGCAGCCATCTGTCAGAGAAATCTCTATGTTCTACCACGTGGTATAATGCCGCTAGAACTACAGATCCGTTTTCATTTAGATAGGATTTATGTAAAGTAATAATAAAGAAAAGTGAAATCTTATTTTAATTGGATTAAACAGTATTAAGTGTTTTAAATAAATCATAATATCCCCATTTACTTATTAAATGGCTTATCATTTGTATTTAATACAAGTCCAAAATTTTAAGTTCTCAAATAGTGAGGCTACAACAAGGATTTTATTAACTTAAATGCCTTATACGAAAATTAAGAATAAACTTATGGTCATGTTTTTCATATGATTAATATTTTGATCGCATTCTCAGATTTGTAAATAAGATACTGAATTTTGCAAAAATACAAGATTTTATTTCATTTAAAAAGTGATTTGTTGCGTTATATACGAAGAAATTTTTTTTCCGAAACTGTAAATATTTTTAATTTAATCAAACTGCAATCCATATATCTGATCAATACATCGAAAGCAATTCATTCATTTTGTCTGAGTCATTTTACTATATAAATTAAGATTTCATATCTTGAGAAAACATATATTACTTCAAAACATCGAATGCAAAAGAAAATATCATGACACTTCTAAATATAAAACCCTAATAATGTATTATTGCAACACATGGATAAAGGCTATTTAAAAATGAAAAAACTGATAAGATAATTTAGATCTAAAAGTGACACCATTCAAAGGATGATTATTCAGAAAAATTTCTTTTAGGCTTTCAATGAAGATGTTCTCGGGTCGTTTCTGGAGATATGACGCTCATTTTGAGTCATATCTCCAGCAACGACCTGAGACATTTTGAGACGAATCGACTCTATTAGACTGACAACAGTTTGTGACTTGTTAATTCACATCTTGCTTCAGAAGCATTCTAAAAGAAAGCATTTTGAGATATTCCAGATAAGTATACGTTTCTCCATTTCTTCTATTTTCAGTCCAGCTGGCACTGAATGCTATTCCATAAACGTAGATGAGCACTTCGCACAGTTAGGACAATTCCAGGTAATGACAAGTTAGGAAATAGGTTCAGGTATATGCCATTAACTCTTTACGTCAGAGGTAAACTATCTTAGGTAACAATTTTGACATTTTACAGGAAAGCCAAAAGAAATTCCAGAGTGCGATGTGCAATTTACTTTTTGAGAACGGTTATCTTCTTTTCTTTTTGGGCCTACAGCTACGGCATATTGCCCATCCGAAGATGAGGTCGGCGTAATGCTAATACACTAAAAATATCAAAATCATCAAAAGTGGACTTCAGATAGTCTACGTCTGAGGAAAGAACTATGCCTGTAAGAATAACGATAAGCTTTATCACTCAAAAGACAAGAATGAATTTGTCTTGCCCATCCTGAGTAGCTGTTTACTTTCTACTTCCTCACTCGGACGCTTTGAATAATTGATTTGTATTTCCAACAATCCATCTTAGAATCCAGTAGTACTTTCATATCCATTCGCATTTCAACCTCACATTTTCAATTTAATTTCACAGTAATTCAATTAATGGTGTAGTTATTATTCTGCTTCACAATTACGATGCCGACCACAGTAGTTCTCGCGCAGCTTATCGAGAAGTTAATATAGCAAAACTATTAATAAAATTAACTAAATCAAAAGAAGTATTTCTTATACTTTATGAATTAGCACGAGACGAGTGAAATATAGACAACCAACACTTGGCGTGAATTTTTATCAAAAGATTAATTTAAGAACTTTCAAATGCGAAGATGATGTATAACTCTGATTTGGATTACATGGTAAGTCTATGTTTCAACAAAAAGGATGCAAAACACAGGATGTAAATAGATCAGAGGGGAAAAAAATTAAATTACTGCGTTTAGATTAGAAAATAATATTGCATAAATATATTTTCTGCATATAGTACAGAGCCAAATTAGAAAAATCATTATCACCATAAGAAATAATGATGATTTACCATACACAAGGAAGTACATTCTTTAAGTTTATAGATAACAGAATTTGGCTATGCTGCGCCACACTCATGGACCTAAAGAATTTATATTCAATCTCCAAAAATGTATAAAATCAAAATATAAAATTGTGCATGAAATCCTAGTGCCTAAAAGTGAAAAATCTTTTTGAAGAGAACTTATGATAAAAGCATGATGATAGAAAGAAACATAATATCCGAAGGCATAGCTGAATAAAGTTAAATATTATTATAAAATCTTATATATATTTTATATATAAAAGATTATATATAAAATAATAATATAATAATATTTAACTTATAATATATTATTTTATATAATATATTATAAGTTAAATATTATTATAAATCTTATATATATTTTTAAAAAAACTAAAGGTTAACATCAGGAGTTTTGGAAAAAAAAACCCCACTCAAATTAGAATGAAGCATCTGAAAAAATCTTCGACGCTGTGAAGCGAAGGGTGGGTATTCTGCAAGGGCGTGTAATATATTGTACCATTACTCACTCAGTTACAGAACGCTATAGTTGCAGAGCAATTCCTCATTTACTTCACTCAGCAGCAGATGTTTATGGGTGAATCGAGTGTATCCAATTCTGCAGTCGATTAACCCCTAAAGGCCTTTTTGCCTTTAAACAACATACCCAATTTTGTCTTCTAAAATTTTGAGAATAAGACTAAAGCTCTAATGCCTGTTGTTGCCAATAGGATAAATATTGAAAATTTTATTAAATCAATTTACAACATAGAGATGGCAGTTCTGATAAAAAAAAAAATAATAATTAATTGATGTTGTTGATTTGAGGCAGAATCTTTTCTGCTTTGTTTGTCCGCTTAAGAATACCATATTTTAGTCTACAAAATTGAACGAAATTCCTTATCCGTAATTTTGGTAGTAAAATTCATCTGTGTTTAATATTATAGAATTTTATCGAGGAATTTTTTTCTCAACTAAAGTCCAGTACTGTCAGTAGGTTACAAACTGTTTTTTAGCTATAACTACACTTAAAAGGAATTTTTAAAGTATTTTTCCTATGTTTTATACAAGAAATAAAAGTCAAAAGCTATTTTAAAATCATTTTTTTAAAAAATCGGGCTTTTAAGGGTTAAAATTATAATAGATAATAATGCAATTAATGATAGTGCAAGAATATTTAATTTTTCGTTACTTTAACAGCGCTATTCAGGACAATTCACAAATAAACAGAGGCTTAACTTTCAATCCATAATATTAATGACCAAGAAACTTACGAAATCTTTCTTGCTCAAAAGTTTCGAAATGTCTGCACTTATTCCGACCGGAAAATATCACGTGAAAAAATAGAACATTTGAAAATTCCTTCGCGTTTGTCACATATTTGAAATGATTCTAATACTTAAACGTGTCTCTGCATACCAATACGGATTCCACGAAACACTCACACATTCACTCCTTAAGATTCTTGCGGAACGAAACGACACAAACGTGTTTTTCTCGCTGTTTTGGATGCAAAGAAAAGTGTCTAGCGGTGGGATCATTGCACATTGCTGGGATCCAAGGAACAATATTCCATACGCAGATAAAATTTTATTGAGGGAAACAAATTCGAAGATTCTATGTTTATGTTTAAAGATTATTTGCAGGAGGAATTACTAAACTTTGTTTATGGATGAAAAAATTTCACAACTTCCACTTTCTTCCATTTGTTGTGTGTTTCGAATAAAGTATTTTTATTTCCTAAGAGCGTTGTTGAACTTGTTGAATGTTATTTTATGTGTCAATATGTTTCTGTGAAGAATGCAGGTTTTGAAATTTAACATTCGTATTGGGACAAAATATTTTTAAAAATTATCTGATAACAAAAAAATTGTGACCTACTTTCAACGAAATACTAGTAAATGTTCACTTTCATGATACTTGTTGTGACTGAAGCAAGGAGACTGGACATCTTTGTACAACTAATTTTATTGCATTAGTTTAACAACCCAAAACAATAATAAATATTATTACAACCAAACACAATAAAGTCACACGACTTCTGCCTCTCCCTCCACCATACAAACTCCACACTAGTGTTCTTTAAACATCGATAAACTATCGATACTATCGAAGCCAAGTCGATAATATCGTGTTTTCGGAACTATCGTCTGAAATCGATAGTAACGACTTTCTTAAAACTATCGATACTATCGAAAGTTTTCTCCTGGGAAATACTATCGATAGGCGCATTTTGAGTCGATAGTTTTAAAACTATCGACTGAAACTATCGATAGTTTGTAAACTATCGACTGGAAGAACACCTATCGATAGTATAGCCAGGGAGAAAAATATAGATACTATCGATAGTTTTGAAACTATAACTATTCAGATACTTATCGATAGTTTGGGAAAACTATCGACTGAACTATCTATGTTTAAGGAACACTACTCCACACATTTTAACACTTCTACAGTCACTTGCCCTCAGCAGCGATAGCAATTTACATGAAGATGAGATCTTGTTTCATCAAAGTCGTACTAGAGCTGGGAGTATACAAGATGATTCAAACTAATCTATCTGATCGACCGCTTAGTTAACAATACTTTTGTGGCAAAAAGTATGTACTGAACACTAAGCTTTCATTTAAGCTTAGGGTTGTCCCAAAATTTTAATAACTATAAAATAAACAACTCATGGCATGCATTAATATTGTAAAACCCAAATTAAGAAATACAGTATTTATCGGAAGATGTATCTTGATGGAAGTCTGGGGAACAAATGATCAGGGTGAAACATTAGTTTTCAGATCTCGCTCCCCCATTCTAAACACACGCACGTCAATCGATGGATTTCATTTTGTGAGAACGCTTTAACTACACACTGGCACATAAAAAGCAATTGCTGCATGTTAAACAAGTTGCGAGCAGCCACTCAAAAAGTGAGCGTTCAAATACCAATTCACATGTTTAGGGAATTTAGAGTACTTATGTAGAGATCGCGCCACGGTTGAACGACGTAGCACGCTTTTCTATGCGCCTTATAAGCTATATAACGAATTATATGAAATCAAACGGAAGTTCCGTTTTATCCAATTGCAATGATACTCTGTTCATTCCACGCACACAAATATACTTGGGTTTAAAACTGAATTATCTTCGAATTGTTAGCTGTTTTTTATTAGTTCTTTTCTTTATTAGGATCACATTCAGGGCTATTTAATTTGGCACAAGGATGTCATGAATCGAGTTCAGTTGTTGCTGGCTGCAAAATATTACGCACCATTACTCTCTTTGCTCGCAAAATTCTGAGAGTCATAAGGGAATTTTAGTGGATATTAAAGTCTGTATTTTTGCTGTAAATATCGTTTCCAGCAACATACTCCAAATAACCAATAAAATTCATCTCATCTTATCGGCACAAAGATAAGCATTTTCAGAGCTAATTCGCCATTTCGTGCTGCTAAAATAGCTCATGTACACATTTCTTACTCCAAAAATTAGAAGGGAAAACAAAAACACACCAATAATAAAACGCTTTATCTTGGCACAGCTGAAGAGAGAAATGTTTCGCAGCAATTTTCATTTCTCTATAAGTGGAATTGCTTTATTAGATACAAAAGATTGGATACGTGTTGACATCCTTCAAGAGACAAAGCGTATAGAAAATGAAACAATGTACAAAATAAAAATAAATTGCAGAAAAATAGTAAATTCAGTATCAATGTATATTTAATTTTATATAATATCTACTGATAAAAAGTGACTTGCTTGATCATCTTTTTATTAGCATAAAGTTATTTGAAATGAAATATAAATTTTTATGTAAGGAAAAACACAATAACATTTTTTTGAGGTAGCAATCATGTAGTATTTTTTCTTTTATGCAAAAGCATGATTACTATAAAAAAATGCGAATTTATATAGATAAGAATAGCAAATCAAGTATCGTTATGTCTTTATTGTAATGTGTAGCATAAAAACTAGTTTTTATGAAAAGATAATAGAAAATAATTCTTAAGCGCAGTCTATAGGTCCAATGTATAAATATCCTCAAGTAATCAAACATGGAGTAATATTGAATACTATCATACTTTGAATAGAATGAGAAGATAATTTTTTGATTCTATTAATTTCTATAATAAATATATTTAAAGGCTCATATATCAACTTTTATATAAAAATTAAGGCATTTTTAAAATAAACTATGCATGAAAACGTAATTTTACAGATGCTTCAAATAGGTCATTCTTTTACGTTCATTAAATAGTGAAAAATGAACTTTTAATTGCACCATAAATCTTTTTTAATGTTAGAAATATAATGTCTTGAAATTTAATCTACGTTGCATGGAAGAATCTTTATTTTTGTTTCTTTTAATTTTGTTTCTAAATCTAAATAATAAAAAGAAACTAACTTCTGCTACTTCTTTGTTAATTTTATTATTTTTTGCCCGGATAAACACTTCTTAATTCTTACAAAATTACTAAATTGAAGGTCTTTATCTTTTTTCCGGAACGTACAAAGTATGCGGCAAGTTATTTACCATAAATTTCCGGAAGTTTTTCTTCGAAAGCGTGCGTATCCAAGGTAACAGGAAAAATAAAGATAGATAAGACTCGCCGAAGACAAGAAAAAGTTCCTTACTAAATCTTTAAGACATCTCTCCGCGAAAAACAAAGAAAGTTAAAAACTAAACAAGACAAAAGACTAATATTAAGGATAAAATAGTGTCCGAAAAAATTTGTTCGGAAGGCTACATCATCATTTTTCCACACATCTTAAGATAAAAAAACAAAAACAGGAAAAAAAAATGACGGTAACATTTTGTTTGCTTAGAAAATAAAGTTTACGAAAAAAAATCTTAAAATGGGTTCTTCTAAAGCTTGTTTCTGTACTTCTAAGGACTGTTTGAATGCGTTCCTGAAATTTCCAACTGCTTCAGATTTCGCTTATTCTATTGAACTTGTTTTAGAAAAAGAAATGGAAGCCATCATCGCAAGAGATAAGAACTGTTGAACTGAGTCTGTTCAATGGAGTTGTTAAAGAAATGATTGAGTAAAAACAGAACATTTGAAGTGTTTATGACAAAACTTTGACACTACTTAAGTGATTGTTATAAAACTTTAATACTTATCTTTCGTTTCTATTTCCAGTTTTCTTTTAAATAAAATTATGAAGTGAAAATTAAATAATAACGAACGAACGAATAATACGGTCAGGAAAATAGTTAAAATTATTACTTCAAAAGTAAACAATGGCTTTGTTTTTCTTTTTAAAAATGTGTGGCTGCCATTTCAATTCGTTTAGAGAAACACAAGTTTTAATTATTTTTGTGGAAACGAAGTGAATGGGTGTTTAAGCCCATAAGTTAAAAAAAAATCAGAATTGGTGCTGCCATCTATTATCTTTATTAGATATTAGAAGCGTATGTTTTTCTAATAAATCATCCAAAGACTATCACCTGGCTAAGAAAAAAAAATCTCTTCAACAGGTGGTTCCGACGGAGAACCACAATCTTGACAGGGTTAAATTATAATGGCATTGGAAAATAATTTTTCTTGCCTACAATAGCCCAACTGGAACTAATTTTCAAATTATGACATATTACCGATGTCAAATTATTTTCAAAACTACAATACTTTTTCTTTCTATATGTCGTGTACAAAAAAGTAAAAACAAAGTCTTTAAATTAAAGAATTTGTGATAATTTTATAAGAAGCAACATTGCGATAACATGTAATAATATATTTTTAAGAATAACCAGTGTTCGCTTACTGGAGCATTGAGACTATTTACCTTCTTTTTTCCTTTTTCACACGGCTTGCTGCATACAGATTCAGGTATTGTTAATCCGTTCGGAATGTGCATCGGGTTCCATCGAAAGGATTGGAAGATGTCCAATATGCCGCTATCCCAAGAGCCGACGTGCTTGTAATCGTACGAGTTGTTTTCGGGAATGAATTGGAAGTTCATGATGTCATATCTGAAGAAAAATAGATCACAGTATTTTAAAAAGTTAGAATTATATGTTAGTAAACATGACTCCAAACAGCAGGAGCCGGGCCGTTCCGTACCGAGGCGATTCTACGCCCCTGGCAGAACTGAAAAAATTGCGTCCCCCTCTACATGCAGCATGTTGGTTAGTTCATCCTATCTGATTCCCCTCCCCCGGAAAAACTACCTTCTCGCAAATTTTTCTTACACAGATTTAACACCCTCATCGGGGGACACCGCAAACATGCGGATAAGAGGTTGCCGTATAAGTAGGCTGACTCTCGTCAACCCGATGGTACATTACTGTGGTGTGGCTCTTAGGGCCCACTCCGATGGCAGGTCGTTCCCCAGAAAGACGGGGGGGAGGAGTTGCTGCATGGGCATCTTGAAATGAGGGCTATTGTGCAGGAACCTCAGTGCCTGACGCTGTCGTGGTGGCCGGTCATTCAAATGTACCCGTATGCCCAGTAGCAGGTCGGGGTGATGACTTAGTGTGATTACACAGATTTAGCAAATTTTATATCCTCACCTATAACAACACTCCCTATGAAACCGCCAAACGGGGCGATAAAAGGAGAAGGCTGGGAACACCTTGGCGACCTGGCGTGACCAGTAACCCCATCCGGTCTTATAGGTCAGTTCGAAGTGACGCGGCCAGTTGGTTGCTGAGTCAGTCGTTGAGAAGAAGGTTTTTAGAGGATTCCGATGGCTGAGTGTCGCCTGTCCGGTGAGATGGTTCTCTGCTTTGTCCTTCTATTAATTGTTTGTACAGTTTAATTTAGTGATCAATTATTTGGTTTTAATTAAAGTAATGGATGTAGGACTTTTTCTACACTGTTAATCTAGAAATTTATTAAACATTTACTTTAACTTAAGTCTGTTTCTTTGAGTGAAATTACAGCTTATCTGTCAGTCTTTTAACTCTTTAATTCCGAGGCGAATTTTTTCTTCTACCACTTTAAACCCGGGAGTTTTCGGCAGTAAGCGGCGTGAATTAGACTCGCCCAACCTGGGTGGTCATTTACATCACCACCCCACCTCTTCTACAAACTTCCCGTAAGGCGCAGGGAAATGGGTTGTGGTTCGCAAGGATAATTAGATCCCCAACAGCGATTATCTCCTAAGCGATCTCACTTCCCCTCAAAAGAAGCCAACCGCCTAAGACCGATCTTCGTCGCTCGGGATCGCCTCTCTCGGTGTGAGAGGGCTAATGTATCTAAAACTATACGATCACAGTTAAGGTGAAGTCTCTAGTTAGCTAATGTAACGTTAAGAATAGATATCTAATTCTAAGATCTCACCGCTTCATATATATAAAGCATTATTCTCTTCCAGCCCATCGGCCCGCCAGCAAAATGCAGTTACTAGCTATCTATAAGCAGAACAGTAGACATTTCTCACAAGCCATCTTTACAGATGGCTTATTCATGAAATCTTATTTATTTACACATCAGATCGTACCAATCTAAGTCTTAAACCCAGGTTTTTAATTGAATTTTTGAGCCTTGGTGGGGGCCAATCTCGCCAACCCAGAGGTACACCCTTGAGCAGGGGTGTTCCCCCTCGAGTTTCTCTTATACTTACACAATTACGGTTCGTTTCGTCTTGAGTTTCGTAGTATAATGATGAGAACCGAGTATGAATTTTGGGCTTCTTCCCTTTGGTAAAATGAATACAAAATTTGATACAGATCTACAGTTTTGGTGGCATGATCACATACCAGATTTCATTTATCAAGCTCATTACGTTTTTAAGTTATCGTGTTCACATGTACAGGAATATAATATAACAGTGGCGTCGCGACAGGAGAACAAGGGGGTATGGATACGGTTAACATACTTCCAGATTTCAAGCTCATGTCCGGACTAGTGTCCGGATCTTCAAAATGTCCGGATATACGCCTCTGAATGCGGCGAGAAAGAAATTTGGTTGTAATTGAGAAAAACTGACGTATTCGTAAAAGCTGGCATCATTCCGCCATTGAAAGAAAATTCATTGTTTACATCCATTGTTGATGAGAAAGTGAATGAGTCTCCTTATCCAGACCCCAGTACAAACTGGAAATTTAAAAAAAAAAAAAATCAGTTTTATTTTAATTCAGTTTTCCATTATTATAATTTTGAATTACCAAACATTAATAAAAATTGCATCTTCTTTGAGTTCTGACGTCTTAAATGTTTTGTCACATCTTCAAACTCTGTGCTAGTGTTATGAAAGAGAGTCATTGGTAGGCAGCGTTTAGAATTTTAAACTATACTTTCACCCCCCAAAGCCCTTCATCCACCCAAAAACCCTTCATCCCCCCTAAAATCCTTCATCCCCCCTGCCTGGCGTGTTCGGATTTCAACTAAAAAAATTATGGTAACCCTAAGTATAGATAACCCGGACGACAGTTTTAGGGTGAGTCATGGAGTCAAAACATTACTACATTCATGCCATTTTTAAAGTAAAATAAGATGAGGAAGCGTAAAAATAATAGCATACCCCAGGCGAGATTTACGCTTGTTAAGCCACTAATGACGACTGGGATGATCACATTATTTTCCGGAGATTGCTAATTCTCGCTAAGCCACTGGCCATGGTGACAAACGTTAATGCATTTATGTCAATTATTAAAGTTAAATAAGACGAAGGGTCAAAAATATATCATGCCGCGGGCACTGATGTCACTGATCATGGTCGAGTGGGCGAAATAATCATACTATGTTTCGGGCGCTACCTACCCTTGCTACGCCACTGTATTACAACCGAACAAATTGTTTTCTCATTGCCGGATTACGTCGAAAATTTGACACATATCTATAAAAAAAATTTCAGAGTAAAGACTATTCATCTAACCGGTAACATTTTTCAGTTATCGTGTCCACGTGCACACTGACGGATAGGCGGACAAACTTTTATTTGTCGAATTTCGTACGAAATTCGACATAAATTCAGAATTTCGGTGTGAAGAATTCTGTAAAGAATGTCAATATCTTACATTTTGCATGTTTAATTTTCTTTATTAATAGTATAATATATACATTTGGCATGCATAATATACAGGGCGAATTCAATTTTCATGCATTAAAAGTTAATTGAACAATTCAGTTCAAATTCGTCCGCCATCATTTCCGAGACATCCAGTCCAAGCGGCCATTGTTCAAACAAAGTGACGCGGGACTACCCGCCAGATTTTTTCTTCCTTTTCTTCCCACAGGGGCGAAGGGGGAATTTTCAAACCGAGAAACCTTGATTCTCCGAAGAATCAAGCAAAATTCCGGATCTAGTGTGACGTGGCGTGGAGGAAACATTGCAGTCTAAATGGATGTTACATTGCATATCAAATTTCATCCGGGTATCTTGTTCTTGAATTATCATATTCCCAGCCTAGAATACATCATTTCAAAAATGGCTCTTTCCGACTTGTGGAGGTCTAAAAGGTGTAAAATCACCAAATTCTCAAGGCCAAATTTTTTCTTGATTCCAATACTTTCTTTTTATATATTTCGTATACGAGTAAGAAAAATTTTTGTATAGAAACCACATTAAAACTTTTATATTCTAGGATATATTTGATTTGATTTGTCAGATAACTCTTCCACTTTGAAGCTACACAACGGCTATTTCGGAAGAGGCTTCATAATTTTGAACTATGGTCCGATGGCTTCTTAATACTGTCACGTAAAAGCAGCGGAAGGACATTTGACCTCGACGGATTTAATGTGCAGTAGGCCCAGACATAAGCGCGGATCTTTGGTGCAATCGTGTCTTGAACTAGTGCATTTCAGATTCCAAAACTGTGATTCTATCACCAATTAACGCGAATACTGATTTATTAAGAATTAGAATTAGTAGAATTTAGTCAGTAAATGATTATGATTGTATATGATTATTTCTTCACAATTCCTGATATGAAATCCCGTAATATTAGAAATAGTTATAATACATTTACGTGTTAATGATTGCATGTATTAGTGCACACATTCATGCGCTAACATGCTCAACCAGTGAGAAATTCAAATGGTGAGCCAATATGAATATGGGGATCATTGCTTCAAATGTAGTGTAAACTATTTTACAATGATTTAAAAAATGGTCTTTAGTACAATTTCAGCAGTTTTCAAAAGTTTTAGTGTAGTATCACAGCATGTCAAAAACGAATAAATAACTAAATTGTTAGTAATAAAAATTTTTAATACTTGTAATTAATAAATAAATAGTTAAATTACTAAAATTGTTTTCAGTCAATTTTCAACAGAAATTAGAACTTTGGAGATAGATGCCTTCAAAGAAGATCGTTTAAAATTCTGACTCTCATCCAAAAAAAATACAGAATTCTTGAATCTTTTTTCATTCTTTTATCTATATAATCTATTTTTTCTTCTACCTATTTATTTTATGTATTCTATCCATGCATTTTTTGTATTTATGTATTTTTATCTATGTATTCAATGCATTTGATTTAATCGAGAAACATCTTTCATAGGTTTATTAAATAATGGATCTTTGTTGTTCTTGCTGAATTCTTTGAGGGCAAATTCTTTTTAAAAGTTTGAATGACAATTTTTTTCATGTCAAATTTTTCGAATGAAGTTTATCTAAAAAAACTAGTATATATTCAAAGAATAATAAAATGGGAAGACTTTTAATATCAGTGTTTTTAAAATGGCGTACTTTCCAGATCATTTTGTACGAGATGCAAATGCCTAATACATGTACTACTTCGGGAAGTTTGTAACTTAAAATATTATCTTCAAAAACTCAAAAGTTTGGAGCTCGTCTTAAAAATCGTTTTTCGATATTACATCAAAAAGAAAAAAAATTCTTAAACTTTTCTTCTTTGTAAACATTTCGCCCCATATCTAACGTAACGATGAGAACTTTTCAAGCTCAAAAGAAAAATATAATGTAGTTTTTCTTTACCAGTTACTTGCACTTTTTTCGAACATAAATGGTGGAAACTTTTACTACAACTACAGTTTATGTCAACGAAATGCATACAGAGAAGCATTTCTGTGTACATATTTCTGAATAAAAAATATATGCATAGACGAAAATATACATATTCGACGTACATTTTTTTTATACATAATCAGCAGAAATGGATTTCTTAGTCAAACTATATATTTTCATATTGATATATTCAAAAATATTCTGTAAAAAATCATAAACAATTCTCTTCTGCATGTTTTGGAATAAATTTATATGACGTCACTGTCACGTGACAAACAGCCTGTGCATGTAATCTAATTTGCGCGACATTGTCTTACGCTATACTGAGACATGATTTTCTTTTCTGGCCGACAATATGCGCAATAGATTCCAAAATTAAATTTGCGAGCGCAGTTGACGCGTATCACGTGAGAGTGAATTGAGTTTATTTGCAGCTTCTTCCTCTGCAGCTGAGTGAAGGGATATTAACTTAACATCAATAAGTGTATGCTTTTTTTATTTATTTCTCCTATAAAACTATTAAAAAGATTACTAAAGATGAACTAAACTAAACTATGGTATTAAATTAATTGTTGGACTTCATTGAGTGAAAGTGTTCATTTAACTGTCAAAAATACATATATGTTTTGTTTAATAGACAATTAAGACAAAATATATTTACAAATAAGACTGAAACGTATCTTTAACATTTATGTGTGCACGTTGTCTTTTCATCCTGAAAACAATGAAGTTCTACTTTGCAATTGACTTTATAAATGTATCTCATACTGCTTTCGGGATACGAACGGTAACTCCGAATTCCGCCGCTAGCTAGTGAGATTATTGGCATTATACCTAGACATTACTTTTATAACTACAGGGTGTCACTGAACTCAAAGCCAAATTTTTAGGAAAGGTAAAATATACACAAAACAGCATTTTTTTGCATAGCAATGTGGGGTCGGAAGTGAAAAGTGTAGGCGGAAAAACAACAAATGATGAAGAAATGAAAAAAAGCTTTCTATTTACATAATAATGACAGTGAGTGTTCAAATGTGCCCCATCAGCACCGATAGTGGCCTAGCAACGTCTAGCAAGTGGCTGGTGTACCCTATCGAGGATGCCAGGTGATTCATGAACAATTGCAACAACGACTGAAAGTCTTGTGATGAGATCCTCATCAGAGTCAATTGGAGTCTCGTAGATGAGTGCCTTGAGGTGTCTCCATAAGCCAATCATTGCATCGACACTTCCACATAAGCCAATCATTGCATCGACAATTCCAGGGCTTTGTCAGTGTTAATGATCGGACGTTCCAGTATTTAATTGTACCAATTTACATAATAATGAAGTGAGTGCTCAAATGTGCCCCCATTAACACCGATACAGGGCTGGAAGCGTCTAGCAAGTGGCTGGTGTGTACCCTATCGAAGATGCCAGGTGATTCATGAACAATTAATTGCAGCAACGACTGAAAGTCTTGCGATGAGGTCTTCATCAGAGTCAATTGGCGTCTCGTAGATGAGTAAATTGAGGTGTCCCCGTAAGCCAATCATTGCATCGACACTTCCAGGGCTTTATCACTGCTAATGATCGGACGTTTCAGTATTTAATTGTACCAAACCATTCATAGCAAGACTTTCACACAATGATGTATATAAAAAGCTTTTTTCCATTTACTCAGCATTTCTTGTCTTCTGTCAACACTTTTTATTTCCGACCCCACATTACTATACAAAATAAAATGCTTCTTTAAGTGTATTTTACCTTTACTTTAAGTTTTTCCTATGAGTTCAGGGACACCCTGTATAGCCGTCGTCGTTCTGTAGTCAAGTGAGGGTGTTCTGGACTTTGTTGGAAATCTGTATGGTAAAGATACATGTGATATGGATATATTTAGAATTGCAATTAGGAGAAACATCTGATTCAAAGAACGAAAACATTACAAGCTTTTTGCACCAACTGCCAATCCTGCAATATCGAAAATTTCTCAAATCTCATAGAAAAACACATTTTCTCTAACACTACCAGTAAATGTGATCTCTGTCTTGCATCCCAAGACGCCATCAAGAGACGTTAATGAAATTCATAATAATGAAAGCAACCCGATCTTCTGACAAGCCCCAATAGTCCATTGTTCCTTCACTACATTAATTGAGAAAGCAACTTCATATGTATCATTCACAGCAAGGTGACGGGTATATCTTTTCTCCTTTATACATATATATCTGAAATGTCAGAGACTAAAGGAAAAGATGAATTCTCAAATGGCCCCGAGTAACCTAAGTATCCCTTATGACGATCGGTAACCAACACTTTATCTGGCACCAATTAGGTATCTGAACTTCTGACACATCGGCTTTAATTATAGCTGCTGTATGATACACGATAGGGGTGCCTATTTTTAGCTTGATCGTGAGTAAATCGATTGGCCGAGATGGATTGTAGGCTGAATTAGTTAGGCAATCATGCGAATGTAGTAGCTATCTATTTCTTTATTTTAGAATCCGTTGACAGTTGTCGCTTTCTATATCTTTGTTTTAGAATCAGTTGGCCGTTGTTGCTTTCGATTTCTTTGTTTTGGAATCAATTAAATAAACACCGTTAATCATATCAATTCAATTCAGCTACCGTCCTCTATATACGATCTCCGGACCAGCGCATCTCTTTTTAAAACAAATATATTAGTAAGATCAGAAAAAAGAAATAGTAATTTTAATGATATTTAACTAAATCTGTTTTTAAATTGTAATATCTTTTTTATTTTACTTTCTCATATCGTCGCTTAACAAGCGACACCGTCTATCTCAATTTTTTGAAATTTCAAAGAAGAAGAAAATACTTAATTTTTCGCAACCAATAATGAATATTTCTGAATTTTTTTTAACATCTGATATAACACGAGACCGAATGTTCCTACTAGATGTGAAAAAAAATCAGAAATATCCATTTTTGATTGCGAAAAATTGAGTATTTTCTTCCTCTTTGAAGTTTCAAAATATTAAGATTGGTGGCGGTGCTTACAAAGTGACGATATATGATGCATACAAAGAGACTGCATTGTAATCGTCAGAAACTAAGAAGTTGAAAGTTTGACGAATCTGCAAGTTTCTTCTTTCTTTCTGCACTTCCCCGAGACCGAAAATTCCATTCTTGAAATTATGCCTGTCGGTCTGTGTACATGATCCGGCAAATTAGAAATGGAAAACGCTACATAAGTGAGATTTGGTATGCAGTCTTTACTCCAAAATTTAGAGAGAATTCATCAATGGTCTGATTACCTGTTGGTCTGACTAATCGTGTGTATGTTAAAGCGACAACTCAAAAACGGAATAGGCTACATAAATTAACTTTGCCATTAGGTCTGTAGATCTGTATCGCAATTGGAGCCAAATGGTCAAAGGAAGGAGGTCTAAAATAATAATTAAATTTCTTCAGTCTAATGCGAAGCTTAATACAAAGCATGCCTTATTGTGTAAGTATACGAGAAGGTCGAGGGAGACTCCTGCTGTTTAAAATAAGGAAAAGTCCAAATAATTTTGGCTATTATTTTAACCCGTTAACGCCCAGCGTCATATTTAAAGGACAGTTACATTTCACTTTTGTGTCTAAACCGAATGCATTCAATTGTTTCTTTTTTTTTTTTTGCTGTTTCTATGAAGTCATTAAGTATTACCAAAGTCCTAAACAGTTTTCAATAGAAATATACCGTCAGTTAACCTGGTTTTGAAGTCAAAATGTTGTCATTTTTAATTTTATTTTTTATTATTTTATTTATTTTTATTTTCTTTATTTTTGAATTTTCGATTGATTTATTTTTGAGGTAATGCAACGAAATAGAAAAAGATTTTTAATTTTTGATATTTTACTATATTTTAAAAATCCTTTATATTTATGTAAAAAAATTTGCAAAATGATTCTTTACCGATGATTTCATATTTTGTTTAAAAAAATTTACAAAAATAAAAAGAAAAAAATCCCCGATTTTAAATTTAACTTAACCTAGGTGTTTTGAACATAATTTAATATATATTTATTGAAATTTATGCTTTAAATTAATGTGGGCGTTAATATATAAGGAAGAATTCCTTACTCATATATCATCATTTCTTTCACACAAAATATATGGCACATATATTATTAATTAAAAACTTATAAATTGAATCGTTAAATTCCAATCTTTCTGAATATTTTATCCTAAAAAAATGAAGAGAGCAGATGAATAAAAACAGAAGTCCCTAATATTCCCTATTAATACTTTTTTTCCGAAATTTCTTATTCAGTTTATTGAGGACTTTTTTATGCAGCTGGATTTTATAGCGTCATAAAATCGGCGCCATACGGTGAAGTGAATCACATGGGACTTTCAGACCGAGTTTTTCTACTACGAGTTTATAAAAGTCATATTTTATATTTAAGGAAATATTCAAATAAATAAATTAAATTGATTTGTAGAATAACGGTGCAGGCTCAAAGCTATAGCGATATGTTTCTTTAGTTTTGTTTCTTTACTCTCGAAATATTTTAAAAAGAAACAGACTTTTTATAAACATCGTTTTTTACAAACATTGTTATAGATGATTATTCGATTTTATCTAATCATTAGAATCAGATGCACAGAATCTGCATGGTTCTAATCTTCTTGAGTTTGGAAAAGACATTTATTTGAAATAATCTCTGTCTGTGGACAGACACTGTAACTCAAAAACCCAACGAACTAGAAGGACGAAACTAGATAGGTGAGTTTCGTACCACTACAATTGACTTCTAGAAAATTGTGGATGAATTACGTCAACAGGAAGTCTGTCTGTCTGTCCGTCCGCGTGCATGTGAACACAATAGCTCAAAAACGCAACGATCTTCATGCGTGAATTTTAGTATGCGGGCTTTATATCATAAATGCAGGTCAGTGTCGAATTTTGAACAAAATCAGTCAATAGAGCGAGGTACTTTCCTAAATTCCATACTCGATTCTGTTCACTACACGTGCCGTTCGACGAAGCTAGATACAAAACGTGCCATAATGTAGAAGTATATGAAAAAATCGAGGACAGCAAACCCCGCTTCTTCTTACAATATTTAATTCAAGTATATCATTAGAATAGAACAAGCTTAATTGCTAGTTCAATTATTTGAAGACATTAACCAAAGCAAAGCAAAACGTGATAATATTTAATGATAAGAACACTTTTAGATAAAAATGTTAATGGCAATATTAAACATGTTATCATCACTATTGCAATTAACCATCTATGCGTCAAAATATTTTAATCTAATAACTTTATTATCCTGAAAATTAGCTTTTTAAGTGAATAATTGGGTCTTTATTGCTTTAATCAAGTTTCTGAAATCTTATGAATTTTTATCCATGGTAGTTTAAGAAATTATACACATATATATAAATTATGTGCTTTTGAACTGAACATGAAAAACAGAAAAATGCGGCACAAATGCTTTAGAGAGTAAAAATTCAAAAGGAAAATGCTTTCAATACAGAAACCAAATAGATAAATCTCAAAAGTTCTATTACATAAGTCAAACTGTCTTAACTTCTTTTACTACAATATCAACAAATCCTCGTCATATGCAATTATATTAGATTCAAAATAAACAAGTTTCATTACTTAATATATTTAAGCTAAATTTTACTTCTGCAGGTCAAAACATTAAAGTGACTCTAAAGGAAGAATTCCAGAGTCCGGAAAGAAATCCATGAATCGGAATAGTCCAATCCACCTTCCTGAGTATGTAGTGACACGATCTTTACCCACAAACCCATAAACAATAATTTGATACATTCACTTTCCTTATTCTCAGGAGTCAGATCCTGCAATGGTATTTTCACTTACTAGATACTATGCTTGATTTCCCTTTTCGTCCTCTTGATGTCTCTTAAGTAACTTCCGAGTATGTCACCGTAGTAACAGGGCCGTCTTAACTAATGTGCTAATTGAGCTGTAGCCAAAGGACGTATAAAAAATTTACGTTACGGATTTTATTTTAATTTTGAACCAGAAAGTTTATTTAATTGTAATTCTAAATATGAAAAGGCTATGATTTGTAAAATTCTAAAGCGTTAAGAAGAGAACAGGTGTTTCTTTCTATTTTTGCTCTATTATTTATTCTTTCTTTTTTGCTCTATTATTTATTCTTTCTTTTTTGCTCTATTATTTATTCTTTCTTTTTTGCTCTATTATTTACTATCGGGCTCTATTATATATTCTAATTATTTTATTGGGTGAGTATTTTCTCTCCTCAAACGCTCAAATTTCGAGTCACGGTTCTGATGGGGGGGGGGGCAAAAAACTCTAGCCCAGGGCGCTCAAATTTTTTAAGACAGCCCTGGAAGTAAATAAACATAACGTATTATCCTTTAATATGGAAACAAATTTACTGATTTTAGGGATAATTTTCCTATTTTAAATTACAACTTATGGCATTAGAGAGGCTTGGATTAAGTCAGAAGTGTGAACGTAAACTGTTTACCTTCCAGGTGGATCTCCATTTTCATCGAACTTCACCGTTTCATTTTCCCAGACGAAACTGACGTTGAGCAAGTACTGGAGGAACAGTGAGCCGTTGAGAGGCAACATCTCGGGACAAAGGCCAGAGTTGTTGCACTTGGCTTTCTGCATGTCGTGCAATCCGTATGCCATCGTGTAGATGGCCTTCTTCACAAAAGACATTTTGGTGTCCTGCTTGTAACGCTCTCGGAGATCCTCATTGCCTGGGAAGAAAAATCATCGGTTAAAGGATTGCATGGTGTTTAATGGCTGAAGAGCGAAATATGCCTATTAATGCCAAATATAATACTTAATGTAATGTGTTGTTAACACAAACATAATGTCTTGCTTATAATGATTTCGATGATTTTCGTTGTCTTCAATGAAAAAATCATCTCTAAATTGTGCGGTGTCCATATATGGTTATGCTATTCCAAAAAAAGTAGCATTTAAACAATAATTATGAATATAAAATAAACACCAAATGAGATTATTAACAACAAATTTTGGAATTCACACGTAGAAGGAAGGTTATAATTATTAAGAGTTAAACAACGTAAGTAATTGGCAGGCCAAATGTGGACAAACTTATTCATAAAAGAAAATGTCTTGCCTTCACTGATTTCGAAGATCATCTTTGGCTGGGAAGAAAATTCACCGTTAAATTGATTGTGTGGTTTTTAATGACACTAAAATCATAAATAAGATGATAAGCACATCATAATGTTTACGTTAGTATAAGCCTGATGAGCATAATATCACATGAAATAGAAAGAATATTCATTGAAACACTTTAATATAGATATTGAAATTCCATATATAAGTAAATTTATACAAAGGCTAGCAACTCACAAAACGAGTTAGAAAAAAATGGAAGTAATGAATACAAAAGAAAAAAATCTCCACCGAAGTCAGCAAGCTTTGCATCTAAAGAAAGAAAATTCTACACTACCTGCAAGTTATGTAGAAACCAGTGCAAGATGAAAGAAAAAATTTTCAAAAGAAAATTTAAAATGCTTTACATAAAGTTAAGGTTTTGTAAGGAACAAATATGACAAAAAAAATGAAATACATGTCGTAATTTGAAACTGTTAGAAAAAGAGGCAAAGTAGTTTTACCTTTTGAATGAGAATACAAATTATATAACAGATACTGCTGTTTTTTTGTTTACTTGACGTATTGATTTCAGTTTTTTTTTTTTTGCCAAGTTGAAAAATATAATAGAATATATTTCCAGGGCGCATCTGGATGTTTGCATTCCAAAGATTAAAAAATTCAATTAGTTGATATGTGGTTTTTTTCTATCGATGTTTATAGCTCAAAAAGCATCTTTATACAGGGTGTCCAACAAAGGACTCCCTCATTTTAAAATTAAATAACTCGGCAACGGAGAT
>BGPR01020689.1:0-27549 GCA_013235015.1 Araneus ventricosus | reverse complement strand
AAATAATCTACGTGCAATATATTTTTCTGAAATTATTGGCGAAAAACTGAGATAAAACGCCGAAAATTGGCTTAATTTTCGTTATTTAATTTAATATCCTAGGAAATATTTTTTTTGAAAGAGAAGAATTAAGCTAAGAACGGATCCCAGAATGGCATGTGTAAATTTCATGTCAAGACTATTCTCGCGACAGATAGACCGTTAGAACATCTTTTTCCCCCTCCCTTTTTCCTCTTCCTACGATAGGAACCGCACTATGTAGCCTTCAAGGCTTAGCAAACACTCATTAGGATCAGTTAAAAAATTGGCGAAAATTAAACAAAACACCGAGAGAATAATTCACTAACGTCATTGGATCACTGTGTAACCATATTAAAAGCTGTAAATGCTACGACAACAGGAAACCGGAAGTGAAAAGTCTCCTTTGTTGTTTATGCTGAAAGAAAGCAATATTTTCTTATATTAACTTTAACACTGGCAGAAGCCCGCGCGCGAAACAGTAATTTGGCTTGAATTTATTTCTATAAGAATAAAAAGTATTGTTAGAAATTGCGTTAAAAATTTTTTAATCCTTAATAACAATCAGAGAAAACAATCATCGCAATGGAATTATTAGCATTAAAAAAATCATTTTCTGCTCTTTAAAATGGCATAAAAATAATTGTTGTCTAATAAATATTTCAGAAGTTATTGGCAAAAAACATCAAAGTTGAAAATAGCACCGTTGACCTAGAAATATACTCTAGAATGCCGTGTGTAAATGTCATGTCGCTACCGTACACCGTTTAGGAGGAGTTCTTATGACCGACAGACAGATACATGTATTTTCTGCTTTTTTATAGATATTTATAAAAATAAGCAAAATTTTCAGAAATAAAGGGTGAATTAGTTCAAGTAGTAGAGTAGCTATAAATTTGCGTTATTTCAAAATCGTCTGCAGGTAATTAAAAATTATTAAACTTTAAAAAATTAATAAAACTTGAAGAAAAAAGTGTCACAGAAATAAAATTGGTGTCATTGAAAAGGTAAAAGTTTGAACTTTAAGATGGTATAAAAATATTTTTTGTCGGACAATTTACTCAGAAGTTACGGCGGAAAAACGGGTTTGGTTAATTTATAATTAACTGACTGTTTAATTAACTTTCGGACTTAGAAAAGTTCATAAATGTCTTCCCCTGGTCTTAAATAATAAGTGTGCAAAATTTGGTTGAAAACAGTCCATTGGTTTAGGAGGAGATGTGGAACATAGCCACATACATACCCACATACATGTGGGAAAAGGGGTGGGAGGTTAAATCCCAAACCCCGCCTACAGGTAAAAATGCTTCATCTAAAGAATACTCTAGGGGTAAATGCACCAAAGATAAAGGATGAGAAACAGGAGTTAAAAACTAAATTATTTATTATTAAAACAGCATAATATGAAGTGGTAAAAGTATTTACACAGGTATTATTTACATTTTAGACAAGAGGGATTTAGGGTTTGTTACTTACTTAAGTTATCAACTTACACCTCGTTAATAGGTTTAATTGTAGCCATCGCCCATCCCCTCAGTGCTAACAGGGAAAAGACCCCGTTAACTGCCTATGCTCGCATTTACCGCATGTCTGTTGTGTTGGATTTCAAAAAGTCATCTCCCCTCGTTTCAAACATTACACTTGGTTTTAACGGAGAAACACCCATTCATCACGTGATTAGCACGAAGCGACCGCGTGACCGTTAACTTCCGATATCTTTCCGCTGACACAACAATTATTCAAATGAGCTTGTACGGAAAGTGAGAAAATATTATTAGGAAGGAATTAAACTTACGCTTTGAAGCTAGACTGGGAAAATACAATTCCTACATACATACCCACATACATATCCACAATGACTTTTATTTATATTAAGATTTATATGCCCAAGTATAAGGATAAATGTTATAAATATCAGGCTACAAATAGTGTCTTTTAAACGCAATATAAACAAAATAAAATTTTCATAGGAAAAGTAAATGTATGTGCCCCAAAAACATGATGGAGAGCTCCAACATCAAGTCCTCCGACACGATGGAAGAAGGTTTCATACTGAGAAGAGAGTTAGAACAACTCTTAGAGTTTATGCATATCAAGATAACACAGCTCAACGTTTTTAATATAAATTTTGTGCTCAGTAAGCCTTCTCTATTTTTATTTTTTGTGCAATGTAAATTAAAACAAATATAGTTTCTTCAAGTTTCTGCTTTTGATTAATCTTTCTGATAATTTTACATTATTAATGCAATCAAGTAATTGGATAAAATGCAAACATACATAACTAAGGCAAAGCACATAATTAAAGAAGAAGCAGACGAAAGTTTTGCTCAATCAAGTGGAGTTACAGATTTAGATTATCTACCGGAAATTTGGAAACTGTAGTTTATGTTAAAGAGAGGATTTCATTGGAGGTAGTAAATTCCTTAAAAGTTTGTATATGTAAGGCATAATAAGATAAAACACATGACAATCGTTTTAGGGCAGTTAATACTGAGAGAAATCGGCTATAGATTTGATAAGAGCCAAGTTGTGTCAAAAATTAATTTGAATCATATCTTAATATAAATAAAAGTCATTGTGGGTATGTAACTTTCCTTTATTATAGAATATTAAACAGAACCACAGTTTTGCTTGGTCTTCTCATTGTTAGATAAGTTAGCTGATCTTAATATAAATAAAAGTCTTTGTGGGTATGTTGATATATGTATATGTATGTGGTTATGTTCCACATCTCCTCCTAAACTACTGCAGCAATTTCAACCAAACTTTGCACACTTATTATTTAAGACAAGAGGAAGATTATAGTCAACTTTTCGAAGTCTGAAAGTTAATTAAACAGTCAGTTGATTAGAAATTAACCGAAATCGTTTTTCCTTATTAACTTCAGAGCAAATTATCACCCCCCCCCCAAAAAAAAAAAATTATACCATCTCAAAGTTCAAACTTTTACCTTTTCAATGATAACAATTTTATATCTGTGAAATGTTTCCTTCAACTTATATTAATTTTTCAAAATTCAATAAATAAATTATTACAGCAGACGATTCTTAAATAAAGCAAATTTAATGATACTTCGTTGCTAGGCAACGGTGAGACATTGAACAAATTTCTTTTTATTTTGTAAATATTTTTTAAAGAAGTGAAAGATCACTGTCAACTTTAAAAGACCCAAAAGTTAGTTAAATTTTTTAAATTAAAAATTAAGCAGGATTTTCCTGTTTTTTTGTGAATTATTTCGAAAGTGTTAAGTTACAATAACTTTTATACTATATTAAATTTTAAAAAATAGCTTTTCAGTGCCACAAATTTCATTTGCGTTCAAAATTGTTGCTCTCATTTCAACAATTTAAAAAAATTAATTGTGTGTAAAATTCATGATTTGTAGCAATATATTTTTTATTGTTAAAGAGCAAGAAAACGTATGAAGAGCTTTTGCTAAGAAACACACAAAATTCTAGAAGAATACTAAAGAAAAGTTCGAAAGCAGACGATTCATAATTTATATCGGGAACAACTATTGATCTGATTTATTTTGACGCTTTTTATTAATGAAAATTTAACTATTTAATTAATTGACCCAAAACATTCGTCAAAATCCTTCTTATACTTCATTATTTATGAACGAAATTTGAGGTAAAAACGTTTCAGACGATAAAGGACATTTTGTTTTATAATTTTCTATACAATAATAGATTTCTCATTAAAAATATTAGACATAAAAGTGTTTTAATCCCGAGCAACGCCGAGCATAACAGCTAGTGTTTAGTTAAATTTCATGTCATCCTTTAAAAATTATTAATAATTTATGGGAAAATTAGGTTTCGGCTGTTTTTAAAGATCGTTTGGTTCACTTGATATTTTCATTTTAATTAAAATTTTCAGATGATAAAAAGATTTCGTTTATTATAGTATTTCATTTAAAAGTATTTTTTTACATTAAAGCTATAAAGACGTAAAAGTATTTTTACCCCGACCAATAAGACATTATAATGTGTTACTATCCAGACGAAGTCGCGGGCATCAGTTAATATACAAATAAATGATAACTTTGGTTATGTTGATTTAACATGCTTACCGAATATAGTCAGGGCAGTGCAGAAATGTGAATAGGAAACGTGTATAAGCGATTGATTTGTTTTCATGTTAATATTTATTATTGTATTTCTGAAAGTATACAAAATACTTTAAATTTAAAAAAAGATTATAATACTATTTACTTTCCAGAAAACTAAAAAGTTTCTTATCTAAATTGGTTTTAGAGAACATGGTCTATATGTAGGTCACAAAGTTTAGAAAACGAATTCTGAGATTTTAATTCTATAATGAGATAAAAAGATTGATTCCCTCAAAAGCCGTTTTCAAAATTCAAGCTTAAATCCTATTTTTTATCAAGCAAGAAGCTAAAGCGTATTAGAAAAATATTATTTATTTGGAAACAATTAAACTACAAAAAGAGATTTTTAACAGGTGAAAATTTTCATTTCGTGTTTTGCGGTGAAAGAATAATGGCATTTAGAATAATTCAAAATAAATTAATTATAGTTAGTTCGGATTCCATGCTTTCTAATGTATATGTATCAAGCGTACAAGCAAAATAAAAGTTCGGGATTTTTTAAAAATTCTATTCCGTGTCAATTTCTTACAAATGAAAATTTAACTCAGTTCAGATATATCTACATGATGCCACCAACATATTTCCCATTGATAACTTAAGAGTTTCTGTTAAATATGAAAATCATTTTTATCTCATACAATAATATGAGCTGTCTGTTTTAATTCATAACGCAAAATATGTAATTTATACGGAAGACACTTACTTTTTAAAAAAAGTCTTATAAATTCCTTTATAACACTGAGAACTATACAATTTTTAACATCGCATTTAAAAACTGTTTTTCAGATTCGTTTCTCAAAGAAAGAATACTTGACTCCCGATATTTTAATGAGCTAATGCTGAAACAAAATTATCTTATATGGAAGTTGTTTTGGGAACAATATTTTTCTTCGAAATAAATAAAAAAATTAAGCATTTCAGTTTGTGTAATATCTCTTTAATCAGAAACTGAAGTCTATATTTATACATTTATTGATATGATTGCTATTTAGAATGAGAAACATTTAAGTTAAAAATTCCGGCCTTCCTTTTAGGCAAGACTTGAAGAGAATACTTCGGTTACTTCGATTTTATAGATAAACTAGCAGATTACCCAGCGTTGCCCGGTCATTTTCTTATCAAAACCTTGTGGTAATGCTTTGTTAAATATGTGGTTTATAAACCACACCCGCTATGAAAGGTTTACTATAGTGAAGAAGAGGTCACCTAATTGCATAACAAATGTCAAACAGAAGCGCGAGTCAAAGTGTATGAACGTGTGAAAATATAATACATATAGCAAGAATATGAGGTTTACATTATAAAACAATATAAACATACTTGTATCTCAAATAATTCGTTTTCCTTGTAGAAAATTGAAAATGTTTTGTGATGCGATTATCAGCAAATACATAACCACAAATAGGTACTCTTAGAGAAAAAGATTTTGAATAAAATCAACCCAAAGTCGGCAGTATGCTATTTAGTTTCCTTATTTCCGTAAGAAAATTGAACTTATTTTATTCTTATTACACCCAAAAATTTTTTTTATTTTAAAATGTTGAATATCATATAACTTGAAAATTTGAAAAATTAGGATATTTTTTTTAGTATCAGAAATTATTTAAAAAATTGCTTCCAATTGAAACTGATTTTTTTTATTTGAATCGCTGTCATTTGTCCGACGAAGAAAATACCTCGATGAATAAAATTCAATGTCAAGATGACTGTACTTTGAAAGTTACAATGTGAGAACCCAGATACACGCATAACTCTACTATTCATGCACACATGTTGTGAAACTCTTCCTTAAGATTAAATAAAGAAGATGGTAAAATCTATTCAACCCGTTTCTTAAAAATTAAGCGATTTTTTTGTTAGCCTGTCGTGAGATGAAAACCCCGATACTGACCCTTATGTTTTAGAATTAAACTCCTCATCAATTACCATGGCCACAGTCTTTACACTCTCTACACGTAAGCTAAACTACATGTACTCTAACTACATGTGAGCTAAAATAGTGTTTGTAAATTGATAAAAACGCACAAATGTTATAAGAAAAAATATCAATATATATAATTACGACAAACATGTAAATTTGCAGGTTTGAGGGGCGACGCCACAATGTATAATCAATATCGACCCAGCCAATGTAACAAATACTACTATGTCAACAAAAAAAAGCTGAAACAAAAATTACGTACCTTAATCAATTTTAAAACTTTCTCCGTGACCATAAATATTAATCATATAGTACTTACTGATACTCCATAAATATTAATCATGCATTACTTACTGATACTCCATAAATATTAATCATGCAGTACTTACTGATACCCTTAATTAATCTTAACCAACACACAGTAGAAAATTTTTTTCTTAGAATCGCATTTAAATTATCAAGATAATTTTTTAAAATTTTCGAAGTTTCTTTTACTTTCTTCTGTTTTCTTGATTAAATATATAATTAGCATCTAATCATAAATTAATGTAAGTTATCCAGATCCAATGAGATTTAAATTTGAAAGCGAAATTCACTAACTCAATAGAGTTTCTGATTTCAAAAACAAATCATACCTAGATTTGAAAATACTCGAAAATTAGAAAATTAAATTATATTCATGTTTGGAAGTATTTATTGGCAGGTGCGTTTAGTTACAGTCATGAAGAGTATCCAAAACATCACACATTTTCCTTGAGTCAGAATGAAAATCACTGCAAATAAAGAATTTTGTCCAACAGTAACGAAGATGGTAGAAAAGATCAGATATGAAGTATCAAAATGAAAACATTAGTTTTCTTCGATTCTTTTATTTTGTACTATCCTTTTGAATAAACCTACGTTTGTTCAAAAGTTAAAAGATTTCTTTTCCTTTGCTTATTAGGCTCGTACAATATGACATGACTGAGCTAAAATATTGAGTGAAATAATAATAGGACTTCTTGCAGTTTCAATTTCGATATCTATGTAATTTTCTTCCAAGACAACTTCCTCTAAAAATTAAGGAAATACCAGCAATAAAACTAAACTTTATTTATCAGTGACTTAAAACACTTAACGGAAGGCTTTCTTTTGATGGTTTTGGAGTTTTTTTAAAGCGTGACATTTTAAATACAACATTCCATACAGCTTAGCAATGGATCAAACATTTTAGCGAATTTAAGCTGGTATTAATAATATGTTCTTAAGAATTGAAACCTTCACTTAAGACTACATAAATAATAAAAATAATCGCTAGAGCTTGAGAAAAAATAGTCTTCTCAATATTAAATAATTTTTGCAAAAACGACGAAAATGAAAATGTACTTTAAACTTTTATGTTTCGTAACAAGAATTTCAATTGGAATTGAATTTGAAAATGCAGTTCACATTTTAAATTATTATTAACTAGCTGAAAACCAGCGATGCTCCGGTCCCATATTTTTTCATATAATGGCCTCCTGTCCCCCCCCCCCCTAAAAATATTGTCACCAACTTTCCGCAACAAATGTAAATCTGCTTTGAATCCTTTCTTTACCAAAGGAAACCGATTGCTTTGGAGGCATGTTTTTAATTCAGTTTTCCCAATTTTTCAAAACATATCCAGCTGTTAGAAATTATCTGTAAATTATTGCTTATACACCCACTCTAAGGATGTGCTTGCTACTCCATAAACTAAATATAAATGCTCTTCTAAAATAAAAACTAAATATAAATACTCTTCTAAAATAAAAACTAAATATAAATATACTCTATTAATACTATAAATAAAGTCAAACTGAAACTCAAATATGAAATAGCATTTTTATACTCTTTTTGAACAACGTTGCTATATCAACATTATTATTCAAAATTTGTGAAATTTAAACGAAATATCACTTAGTAACTAAACTAACGTCATTGGATAGTTGAGTGCATAATTAAAGCTACGAAATAAAAACGGAAGTTAAGTGCATGCTACGAAATAACAGTCGAAGTAAGAAGTCTACCTTGAGCAAAAAAAGCAAAATTTTCTTAGCTTCAACAGCGGAAAAAAAACGTGAATAATGGATTTGATGAAACAATAAATTAGTTTGAATTTTATTTTATAACAATAAAAGCATTGGTGCAATTTGAGTTTAAAATTAATTTTGAGACGTTAATTTGAGTTAGAGAAAAATTTCTACAATTAAATTGGTATTATTAACAAGATGCCATAAGTATTTCAGAAGTTATTGGTGAAAAACGCCTAAAAATAGTTTAGTTTTCGTTATTTAATTAAATAAATAAAAATCTAATTCGAATTTTAAAATTATATATATATATATATATATACAAAACAGTGATAGCTATCCTATATGTTCGATTGTTTTGATCGAAAACTATAGACAGCAGATTCTACAGAGATTCAACAGATTCTCCAGTCAACAACTGATTCTTTATATCTACAGAGTGAAATATATCAAGGAAATAATTTTAATGACATTGAAGCAATTTAATGATTTTAGATATACTATGTGAGATTTTGAATATTCTCAGGGCGTTATGTGAGCAAGCAATACTGACAAAACGGCATGATATCTTGTAGTTTGAGGATATGAAACTATCTGAATTCAGATACTTTATTTTAATTCAATTTTTTTTCATAATTTGGTCACTTTTATTCCTGTTCTTTACCATCAAAATACTTAAATGAACTTGGGCCACTCGCTGACAACACCAAAACATGTACGAGTATAAATATTTTCTGACATTTTCATACCCATTTATCCTTATATGTTAAATTACAAGTGAATTGAAGTTCTACAAAATTTTGTGTACGCATGAAATTATACATTAATGTAGAATTTAATGTCAATTGCATTAAAATCACTTTTATCCAAATAAGACTTGTATAATTTAAAAATCTCATATTTTATCTCGAACTCATATAAATAAATTATTATATTTGTCTTTTTACTTTGTTTATGATAAACAATTGAATTTTAGCGTTTAACCAACGTATAACTAACCGACTTGTTAAATTATATGGTTGCCAAACAATTTTCAAGATATTTTGCCATTAATACAAACAAACTTAAAAATTTATATTTCGACGCAAAATATAAAATTAAGCATTAGTTTTTAGCATGCTACGTATTAAAAATTAAAATTTTTTAGGTATTTTTTACTTAAATTCTGCCACCATAGACTGAATATATGCAAATTTTATAGATGTAATTTTCGACTTCAAAAGCTAATTTCCAAGAAGAAATTAATGCAGTTTTGAGCATGGGAAGCATTTTTAATGTGCAGGGCAGGCGTCGGGTAAAATCTAATGAAGGCCAGAAGAAAGCTATAAATTCTCCCTCGTATTTTTAAGGCCCATTGGGAAAACGTAAAACTTATAGTGACTAACTTTCTATTAATTCAATAAATAGTTTAAAATTGGTCTTCAGAGAACTAGCAGCAGAGATATTGTTTTTTATTTATTTAACATCTCAGCATAGTTCAAACGAGATATGCTTTGTTACTTATTTATTTTAACGAAATTCAGATTATATTAAATGTTCAGGATGTAAATTACGTTTTCATAATTTGTTAAAAGGGAACAATAGAATAATATCACATGCTTAAATGAACAAATATCGTGCATTATCTAAAATGATTGAAAAAATTACAAAATATTCAACGGCAGTCAATTAGCTTATACTTAAGTAGGAAATTTAAGTAACCAACAAGTAAATCATTCTCACATGTGTTTCAAAGATACACCTTTCACACATTTGAAAGAATGAAAACAAACCAGAATGTGAAACATTAGGAATCGAGGTTAAATCATATTTGTTATGAAAACGATAGAAGAAAACTCGCAGCTTGAACACATGTACCTTATCAGCAAACTAAACCGTTTTCAGATAAAATTTTTCTGATAACTTGCGATTTTAAACTTTCATACCCACTCTGATAAACTTTAAAACATCAGTTTATCGTGAGGAATATTTATAATCGGAATCAATTGCTGGAAATATTTAAATACATGCAAGCAATGTGCAAAAATTAAATTTTGTTTCTTTAAAACAAACTAAACTGAACTTAAATTTTAATTACTTTATTAAGGAAACTAAGAGTAAATAAAGAAGAATATCTTCCCTTAAGTTCCGAAAGTAGTCTTCTATTTCTTCCCATTGTTTTGTTCATACATATTTTTATTGAGGTACTTATTTTTAAATCCATTATTTTCTTAAGAATATGAATTGAATTGAATACGGTATGAATACATGCAGATGAGTATTAATGAGCTTTTAGAACTTACCAGTAAATCATCGCCATTCTTCCGTTGTCACCCCACTATGATGTCATATATAGAATTCAGGAGAGCTTGGACTGCTGGCATTTGTACTGGACAGGGAACCCTGTTGAGAGAATTCTCGGGATCGGGCGAGGGAAAGTTGTTGCTTGAGCTGTTGCTTGTAAAAGTCTCTTTCCTGAATGGCTATATCTCGGTCATGCATAGCTTTATCTCTGTCAAGTATTGCTTTCTCCTTTTGCTGTCTTTCTGCTTCTCTTTCTCTGAATAATCTGTCCCGCTCCATTTGGAGGGACTGATTGTTTTTCTCTAGTAAACATTTTAAGGCAATTCTTTTCGTTCTACAGTTCTGGGCATAACCTCTGTTTTTCAGAGTCCTTCGCTTTTGTTTGATGCGTGTTATGACATCACGTGGGTAACCATGAAGCTTTCTGTTGAGGTCTCGGACTGACAGAGCAATGAGCTGCTCATCGTTCAGTCCACCATCTACTTCGGCTGTTGGATCAGCCAGCCGCATCATAGATCTTGTGTTGGATCCAGGAGAACCGTTACTGCCATTCGAGACATGATTGAAAGATGGGGATGGTATGTCGGTTAGAGAATCACAGTCATCACTGGCCGAGAATGAACCCGATGACGAGGAACCTGGAACAGATTCCACACTTCCCCCATAACCATTCATACAAGAGTTCATTTTTGGTTGCTGAATGTGCTGTTGTTGTTGCTGCTGTATGACATGTTGGTGGTCTTCGATGCCAAGCGGCGAGTTCAGCAAGTCACCGTACGCGCGTCTGAGCATCCAACTTTCAATATCATCAGAATTCCGGAGATCAAGTGGTTGAGCTGGTAGCCACTGCATGCTTTCTTCCAGCAGGTTAGTGCGGCCGTCGGGTTGCATCGCGGGACTCTCGCCGGGTATGGCTGCTACAGAAGGCGGAGACGGTGGGAAACTGGGATGGTGATAATCTGGCGCAAATCCTGGCGTGCTACCAGTCAGCACGACAGCTCGTCTACCGCCACCTGGCAGAGAACCCACGGCAGGGCAATGCATTTCTACCCCGGGGTACTGGAGGACCACAGCCCCCTGCTGCTGCTGTAGATGCTGCTCCATGTTCACCTGTCCATTTCTTTGTTCTGATGAACTGCAACAGTTTATGTTCTCAGAAGAAAGGTGGACACTCTCCATTCTTTGCTTCAGATTCTCATCCAGAGAATTCAACTCAAAGTCTTGCTTTAATTCGAAGTCTTGCTCCATAGGAACCAGGGCTAGTTTTAGAACCATCGGACCGAGAAATCCGTTTCCATAAAGTCACGACTCTCTTTTCCTTTGGTGAAGTGACGTCGAAAACAAAAGGCGCAACCCTCTCGACAATAGGCAAGTAAACCGACCTTGGCTTGGATTCTTCGGGTTCCGATCCGCGTTCCAAAATAGTTCGAGGGGAGGAGATCTTGACAAACGTCTCCGAGATGGGGGAGTGGTAGCGAGACGAACCCAAACTAAACAATGCTACGAAGGGAGGGAGTTTTTCAACTTCTTTAGCGGCTAAAAGTTTTATCTCTGTGTATCGCAGTGAAGGAAACCTTAAATGAGCGAGAAAAGCGAACACGTGCTTTTCCTTCTTTACCCCACCGCTTGTCGATCAGGACTTACTCCGACGTACTCCGTGACACGGGTGCGCACAGAGCTCTGAATTTACTTCGGGAAAGAAAAGTCCCACACGCCCGCAGCGCCGCGCTTTTAAGCTTTTCCCGCTCTGAGGACAGTCTTCCTATTTATGACGTTCCGGGGACATTTAGTGACGTCACGGGATATACTTCAATCCTACCAATCGCAGAGAGGCCTCGTCCCTTCCGATATGGATAAAAGTTTTCAACTTTTCCCCCGACTCCTGTTTTAATTTTATTTTATTCGCTGCCTTTTTTCGTGTCGTTATGACGTCGTTTTCGATACTGTAGCAGGTAGGATTTGTATATGTCTGTCTAGTAGTTAGTCTAGAGTTTCGTTTATGTTTTTTTAAGGATCGCACTCTTTTTGTTTTCTAGAATATTTTATCAGAGGAATAGGGGCAAAGGTGGAGAAAGATAGAGATTGGATGTCTATATTTACACAAAAGGCTCAATTTTTGAAGAGAATTTAGATATAAAGTATCAAAATGTTTCACTGTCAGCTTGCATTTTATCACTTTTTATCTTTTTTTCTTCTTCTTATCAAAAAGGTTGAATTTTGAAAGACTTTAAAATTGCCTTTTAAAGATTTAACATGATCTTAGAATCTTGTGCTTCTGAAGAAAAAAATGGGAAAATAATAAATGTAAAAATTAATTTCTTTAAGATATACTTTAAAATAATGCTCATTATTCTGTGTTTTCGACTAGAAACAACGGCTGAAATATATTTAGTTTACGAAAAGATTTGAGAATATGTATTAATCCCCACCCAAAAAAAAAATGCTAAAATGACACTCTTTGACGTAGCAATAAAAGAAGTTTAGTTTTCATTTTTTAAAAAAATATTTTTATGTAAAGCGAAAGATTTATTCTTTTATTATTCATTTCATGATTTTCCGCAAGTTTTGGTTTCATTATAGTCACTGAAAATTATTACTTTAAATGAGGCAAGAGACAAATAGCAGTTCTCAACGAAATTATTGTTTTTCAAAGAATAATACTTAAATACCGAATTAAATACTTTTTTATAACATTTGTCCAACGGAAGAATTAATACTTTCAGTTCCTTTAAAACAGTTAAAGATTTTCCATATTATCCAAAATTGCGTTTCATTGTGGTATTGAACGTAAACTACTGATTACAAATAAAATTAAAAGATAATACAGTTTTTGTCACCGCTGAATATTGTAAAAGTTCGAGAAATGTGGGCTAAATATATCATTTAAGTTTCTGGGTTTGAACTTAGGTTAATAATGTCCTAAGAGGTTTTTTTAACTAGAGCTAAAATAAGCCTTTAGAAGCTCGTTTCTTAGCTAACGGTATTATACCTAACTTTCATTATATAAAGATTTTTATACGTTAAATTTTTACTTTCTCGTATACAAAGTGAACGTTGAGATTGTATTGCAATCGTAAGAAAATTCAATCTCAAGATTTCTGTGAATATTAGTCTTCAGTTTTAGAATGATGTCTGTCCGTATGTGTGAGAACAAAATAACTCAGAAACGCTTTGAGCTAGATATATGAAATTTGGCATGTGATCTTCACACCACAATTTTAGATAGAAGTCAAATCTCGGATAAAATCCATCCAAGAGGTACTTTTTCGTACATTGTTTTCTTCCTTATACTATAAAAATGATCAAATAAGAAAAATAGCTTAAGAAAGGAGAAAACTTATTTAGGAAAAAACCTAGTTGCAGCATTTAATTATTGCTTTTATTCACACATGCGTTGCAACTACATCTAGTTATAATTTATAAATGAATTTATTTCTGGGGTAGTTATCATGACTAAGATTTAAAATTAAGTTTGAAGAATACTACACATATCTGGGAGAAATATATCGGTGGTAAAATTAATATAATCGAATCGATACTATTTTGAATTTTCAGATGACATACAGATCTCATTATTCAGGAAAAGTTTTGGATCTTATTGCCGAAAAACATGAAAATTACGAAACGAAAAAAAACACCTCCATCAATGTCAACCCGCTAATGTAAAAAGTAACTTGTGCACTTTTGTACACATTTGATCGCATATCAACTGAGAGGAATTATTTTTGATATCAGGTCAGAAATAAATTGTGGAAGTACATGAAAAAGACGTGGGTATTCCCGACTTTATCAACTTCAATGCTTGAAAATATGTCTGTTACAAATAATAACCACACTATTCGTTTTAGTAATCAATGATATCAAACTAACATATAATATTTTTTTTAACAGTGCAAAGTTGTGCAAATTTTCCAATTTTGCGCAAAAGAGCAATTTTTGTTACTTCAAACTTTTTTCGAATATCATTCCTTACCCAAATTATGCTAGTATTATAATTTTCATTCATATGATAAGGAAAGAAGCTGATAAATTTCTTTAAATGTATTGAACTTAAATAAGCCAACTATTTCTTGAGTTCATTTCATATTTTTTAGAAATCCCAGATGCGGAAAAGAAAAATATTGCTCAAATAATATTTAAAAAACTGTGACCTTCTTAATGTCTGCTTTTATATTTACTCTGATAAAAAGATAAAGAAAGAAATGCAATAAAATGAATACGTAGAATAAAAAAAAAAGATGCACGGCTAACCCTCTTTAGCCCAGTCATATTTTGAAGTTGATTTTACTTTCTTAATTGTATCATTTTCTTCTTTCACATAATTATAAAACTGGACTCAAGTCATTTTAAAATTACAATGGGAAATCAAAATTGCTGACAACCTGCTTCTTTCGCCCGGTGTCTCATGCAGAGTTTAAGGAGAAAACGGGACAAATAGTGATATGGAATTGAGTAGTATAATACGGTGACAGTCCCGCATATCATAACCCTCTGTCTTATACAGGTAGTAATGCGTATATGCGGGACGTATGGCAATCCTATATATATATATATATATCTTCTTAAGAACAGTTTCTTCTAGGTTAATTAGTGACTAAACTAATAGTCATCTATTATTTATTCTCTATATATTACAACCTGGACTATATACAACTATTGATAAATATATTTCATTATATAATATTTTTTCGATTCTTCTATGATTTGTTATTATGATATTGATTTATAAACATTTTATATAATTGCTGATTTTTCGTTATTTTTTTACTTTACTTTCATTTTTACACTCAAAATTTTTTCTTCCACTTGGTATTGCGGCACCATATTATTTACATGCAATTCCTATTTAGCTCATAATGCCTGCTTTCGGAGTTATCTGCATGGATTTCCGCTGTCGCCTCGCCAGACAATTTTATAATATATAAAATAAATAAAGAATATACATTTCTTGACATTGGAACTACGGATTTGGGTTCGGTGAAATGTACGCATGCTGAGAGAGATAAATTCTTGATTGCGTCTGCACCAAGAAATATCATTTTATGAGACCTACATCTGAATACAATAAAAGACGGCTTAGTAACTTAATTAGTAATAAGGAGGCCATTTTCAAACATTACGAATCAATTAAAATCAGTGACATAATTTGTGATGAAATGTTTCAGTGAATGGCAATTTAACAATTTAAAAAAAAAATAAAATTAAAAATAACTTTTAAATGTTTGTAAGCTATTTCTATAGCCTTCGTCAATACGTTGCCATTTCTAATTTTCTGATATCATGAACTATAGCTATGTTTTTAATATGTAAAATTTTATATTGATGAGCTTCGAAAGTAGAATTACATGATTTCATTGTATACGCACTTTTTTACTTTCTCGTTTACGAAGTATACAAAGAGAAAGTATTGTAATCGTCAAAAAATTCGAAATCGAGATTTTGACGAATCTCCACGTTTTAGACCTCCCAGAGACCAAACAACACAATTTTGGAATTATATCTGTCTGTCTGTGAACAAGATAACTCGAAAACTATTGGAGCTAGAGCGATGAAATTTGGTATGTGGTCTTTTCACAGAATTTGTAAGTTTCTAGCAAATTTTTCACAAAATCCGCGTACGGGCAGTCTGTCTGTATGTATGTCCCTGTTCATGTGAACGCGATAACTCACAGACTTAAATAGCTAGGGGGATAAAATTTGATACACAATTTTATCATCAGGAATGTAGGTTTGTATCACATTTTGGACCAAATCCATGAAAGGGTTGACTGTCTGTAAAATCGTATACTTTTGAAAGCAATAACTTCTTTAAAAAATACTTTGATAAATGAAATTTGGTATGTGGCCTTCTTACCTTAATGGTAGATTAGTGTCCAATTTTTGTGTCAATAGGTTAGAAAAAGGCGTTCAAATTGCACATTTCCTTTTCCTTATGTTACAACCAGCCTTATTGGTAATCACGCCGGCTTCTAATTCCACTTACGCGCTGGACGACCATCGGAAATCATGGTATGATGTTTCGCATATTTTTCTCCACTGAGTTAGGGGATCTTGTTCTTTTTACTTCCTTTTAGCTTATTTTTTCTCTACATGTATTAGGAGTATACGAGAAAGTTTAGGGGAGATCACTCCGCTGGTTTTTCCACGCAATGAAGTACAATTTATCCTTACTTGTTTTACATCAGAGATGGGTTATTTTTTGTAATATTTTTAATTTTTTTTCAAGATTCTGAATTTTTTTTCTCTTCCCATCGCCTCATTTCGCTCCCTACAACCCTTAGGAAAAGCTGGTTCAGCGAGGGTTAAAAAATGAGAAATATATAAAAGGATAGAAATGGAAATTTCGCTAGTTTTCAAAATTCTTTATATGTCTATAAACTAAGTTAAAAGATAGTTTCTTAAACACAAATACCTGAAAGTTAATACTACAGATTTAAACAAACAGAAATTCATTCTTTTAACTTTAGTTCTTTTGAATACCGTCAAAGCAGGTGAATCTGCCATTAAAATCCAATCATCATTTGCTCTAATTGCGTGTTCTGTTTTATTCAAATATAAGGAACAGAAAGAAGACTTGCGCCAAATTGAAATTATTAAATTAGAACATTTTCTATTTAAAACAAGAAGGCTTTTGTACGAAAATACCGAGATTTACTACAGCTCCGCTCTGATAAAAATATTCTGAAATAAAGACTTTGAAAATTAATTTAGTTTATAAGCCCTGGTTTCAATTTATTTTCTTGAGTAACTTAAAATGATGTGTAGAATTTATAACTTAAGTTAAGAAATAACTTAATAAGAAATAACTTAGTAAAATGAGTTCAGAATTTTTATTTTGAAATGTTAAATGGTCTTATAGTAAATTTTTTAACAGAACAGTACATTAGGTTTGGGAGGGGGAATCACTATAATTATGCTTTACAAGAATAGCTGATGTTTTTCCACACCGGTTTAACAAATTTAATAAATAAATAAATAAATATAAATATCATTTATATGCTCTTTGCCTGTTTCATTTTAAGCTTGTTAGATTGATGAAAGTACATACAGACAGAAGCTCATGAAACCGTTTGCGGAACATGTTTTATAGGGGATATATTTGAATGGAAATTTTAGGCAAAATACGAGACACAACTTTCATCCACGTGGCAACTTTTAATTTTCAGCAATCATAAAGCATTTAAAATATCGAAAACAAAAAGATAAATTGAAATAACAATATGCAGCGAAACCGTGTTTACAGTAACTAATGAACTTTTCAATTTTGTGTTTTAAACGTGTTGTTTTGCAAAATACTTTAAAAAAGAAAATTTATCAAAGGGGTTTCCAATTAAGAATAAAAAGATTTTATTAAGCTGTAGGCTAAATATTTAAAGTATAATAAAAGAAACATTTGATAGAATTAACCACGTTTCGTCCTAGAACTGTAACTGTAGAATGCATAATTGTAGAGGAAAGCGAAGATCAATGTCGTGTTCTCAAAATACTCTCTGCTTGTTATTTTATGTACGAATTTTAAGTCATTAAGTAAGTCATAAAAGATAAGAAAAAAATAATTTACCATGATAATCACTTGGAAACAATTTTATTTTTCAACATAATCTCCACCAATGACGATGCACTTATCCCATCGTTTTATCAGCGCCCCAATTCCAGCTGCATAAAATTCTTTGGGTTGCTGTCTCATCCACAGTTTTGAACGACGTCATCATCTCACCGTCAGATGAAAATCGCTGACCAACCAGACTTAGCCCCAAGCGATTTTCATCTGTTTGGTCCACTAAAACAACATCTTGGAGGCAAACACTTTGCAGATGATGACGACGTTCAACACGAAATCCTACTGTGGATGAGACAGAAACCTAAAGAATTGTATGCAGCTGAAATTGGGGTGCTGATAAAACGATGTTATAAGTGCATAAACATTGTTTGAGATTATATTGAAAAATAAAATTGTTTCCAAGTGATTATCATGGCAAATTATTTTTTCTTATCTTTTGTGACTTACTTAATGACTTTAACTCGTAATATGTATGTGAAAGGTTATTCTCCGAATAATACTTGAATACGTGATAAATGCGTTGAATTTTTCTCAACTGAAATAAAAATATTTCCCAAAAATATCAATAATTTCATTTGATTAATTTTATTCAAAAGATGCAAATTAAGAATCTTGTGAAAGGATGTAAATTTTGTATTATTAAACCAAAAAACAAATATTGAAAATTTTCTTAAAAATGCTTATCTTTCTAACAAAAATTTTATATAGTTTTAATTTAAAAGCTTCCTAGTTGAAGTTAATTTTAGCATTTCCTAATGACTTAGTTAAGATATCTTTGGTTAGGCTAAATTTAAAATATTTCGACAAATTAGGAATACTTTAAAATATTTAGTTCACAGCACATTTTACTTTACTGACTCTTAACCCCTTGTTTTATAATGTACTCCATTTAAAAAACTATCAAATAAATGCCTTTGAACTCAATCCAATTAAAATATCGTAATTAGGTAAAACAGCTGGAGTTTTCTTCAAGAAAGATTTGAGTTTTGACGTCGGCTCTGCTGTGAATGTACGAGGTGTTCGAGAATCGTTGGACACGTTTCAAAAATTAATATAAAAAAAACTAATATTACAACCACGGTCTTAAATGAAAGCGCATTTTAAAGTTTTTTTCAGACAGGTAACCCTCCGTTACGGTGGTCGTAAATAACTGGAAATCTCCAATTTTTGAGAGCCATTTTCTTCAAAAACATTAAAGCTAGAAGAAAAACAAAAGCAAGTGTTTGTATGGAATTTTACGCTCTTTAACTTGTTAAATCAATTGTAATTCGAAAACTGAAGAGTTTTCAAGATATTCAGGAAATACTAAAAAAAGGAACCAGAAAACGCGCTTCGGCTTCTGCTGATCGGTAGTAATCGCGAATGGAAATCTCTCGCTGCAGCAAATTTAGAACGTCGTAATGGTACAAAACCTATCTGGGAAAAAAACTTAAAAATGCGCTCTCATTTGATAGAAAAACCGTAGTTGTAACATTATTAGTTTTTTTAAAATTAATTTTTGAAATGTGACTAACAATTCTCGGACACCCTGTATATTAAGCTCTAAACACATTTGTATTGCTGTTACAAATTTGTATTCCATTAAGCCCAAAACACATAAGGATAATACACTTTGTATGTCTGTATCTTTTTCTGTTACTGGATTCATTGACAAATAGCCCCTGTATCGGCCGCTTTTTGCGTATGCAAGCCCATGTTGTATCGTAAAAATGACTTTTTTCTGTAAACTTGACCTATCCTTAAAATTCGTAAATGATCTATTGGGATACATTGTTTTAATATTTTAATGTTGGAATATCTACACTCAACAGGACATCAATAATCTAAACTAATTAATTAAAATAAGAAATTCCAAGGATAATAACAATGTTTATTTCGTGTAACATGAAACTAAATAAAATACAATATAGTAACAAAAATTTAAAATAATTGGTACAATAAGCTAGAGTTCACCTCTAGGTTATCGGTGGTAGAAACTGTTCTTTGCATTCCCAGCAACAAAATGATTCAAACGAAAGAAACATGACTTAATAAATCGGTTTTGTTTGGCAAATTATTTAGGAGGCCATACTAGCTTAAATGTACGAATATTCAACATAAGGAAGGAGTAATTTCTTATCAATTTAATGTTTTAACATCCTGAAAAACTTTTGTTTAAAACAATAGGAAACTTTTGAAAAAGAAACGTATTCAATTATCTTTGCATCCTTGAAATACATGCAAAAAATTAATCAAATTTAATGAAAGTATTTCAAATTTCATTGTAAATAATAATTTTGATGGTAATGTATAATTAAAATACAAAAAGAATAATCAAGAAATTAAACTAAGTTATATATTAGAAAATTGTTTCAATGTTCTCATATTCAAAAATAATCTGATTAGCTTCACGGAATAGGAGGAAATTACAATTTTATGATAATGATATCAAAAATGACAATGATATCAAAACTCAACACAACAGTACTTTTAACCAATGATTTGACTCCATAATAGAGCTAACTTAAACAAACAAACCATATTTCACAAACATTTACATCTGAAATAGATCAAAAATATTTTAATATCACTCGAGATTAAAAAACATCTTTGAAGTTGGTACTAAATAAAAGGTTTTCCCGTCTTTGATGAACTCTAGGTGAAGGTAGTGTTAGACATCACTTCATATAAACATTTATAGTATTCCTCATTATTTGAAATGAATAATAATAATAATAATAATTCTAAAATACATCTGAACTTGAACAACTGAAAACGTTATTTCCATATGAAAATTTATTGAATAAAATATAAATTTTTATTGCAGGAGATTTTAGGCGTAGCAATTCAAAAATCTGTATTATAACGTAACTTCTTTTATCTAATTAAAAATAGTTTATTATAAATGAATATTTGTGTAGCGCTTTTATTAGTGATTGTCACCATCTCTTTAACTAAGATAATAAAGCATACTTTCTCTAAAAAGGCGAGATATATATTTATTAATAATATGCAGGAAAATAATTGATATGGTATAAAAAGCATTTTTTAAAATAAATTTGAATGGCATCACAAATTTTATTGAATAAGAAATTGGATACAAAACTCTATGTGATACTACTACAGGGCGGTTCTTTTAAAATGAAGTTAAGTATGTCTTTTCACTGAATGGTATTTTTTTGAGATTACTTATATGTATTAGTAACATTTCAGATTTGGTTTAGAGATGTAATTCAATTATTTACCAGAATTATTAAATTATCTGATAAAATGTATTCTTCACACGTTTCACATTCGCTCAGACGGTGGGTATCACAGCGATTCGAAAAATATATTTTTTTTTAATTTTCACAATCAGCAAGCTTAATACTGGAATGTGCAGAGAAATATTTCTGCTCAGGATAGTTGCCTAATACGTGAAATTTCTTTCGAGTTCGGTAGGATATACTGGAATCATAAAGAACATAAAACTATTCGTCTGATTTTATTTTTTTACACTGTTAAATCATGTGAATAACTTCAAATTTAGTAGGTATGAAGTTTCACAGCAACGCAGTGTATTATTAATACTCGCGAATAAAATTTAAATAAAATACAACTAAGAAAATTCAAGTTATTCAAGATTTTTTATCTTTCGTAAAATGATAAATATATATGTTGTAAATGTAAAGTTGCATCAATAATTGGTTAGAAAAAATTCAAATTTACAAATAATGACGTAAATTTATGCAAAAATTTAATGTAAAATAACATGTGAAATCTTTCAGAATTTTCGATCAGTCAATTTCAATAACATGTTTCGAAATTATTTTGAAAAAAAGCACTCCAATTACTAAGAGCACTCCAATGATATAAAAAGTTAAACTTAATTTGCAATTAAAAATTTCTCCTGTTTTACTTAAACAAAGAAAAATGAAAATGGGTTTGATAGACAAGTGGTACTAAAAGAAAGACATCACAAATGAAGAGAAAAAATGTGAAAATCACGAGATTGATTAAAAATTACAAAATTTCTGCATTGTAATTTTTGTCATCAAATTCAAATGCATGCAGCAAAACAAATTTTTTATGAACCATAGTACCAATATCACGTAAACTGTTGTTACTTGAAAATATTATTTAAATTTGCATTTCCGATTAAAAAGTTTGCTGCTGTTTAACATTCAAATTTTAAAATGTGTCCATAGATACATTCCAGCTTCAGTCATAAATGAACTGAAATTATACCCTTTGTCAAGCAAGGTTCTGTAATATTGACAGTCAATATTTTCCTAAACAGAAATGACAATCACAGTTTTTGTTTTCATTATAAATGAGCTCTGTAAAATCTTCCATGAGTTCAGAGCACATTCTCAAGTATGTTTTCTAAGACAAACAAAATTAGAATACACAAAAAAGCATCAATATCTTTCGAAACAGTAAAATGCCTTCGTTTAATGCATATAGTCTCCGTTGTCTGTTTCTTCTCCCGTGCGGTGGTTATTTGCGTCTTTGCATTCGAAAATTTCGGCTTTATTCTGGGAGCGCACAAGTTCTCCAGTGTTCTTTAGAAGCATGATTTCGGCACTTAATTCTGTCGCCTTTACCGTTGTTTCGGCAAGTTCACAAATGTAAAGAGTTAACGAATCGTTCAGTGAAGTTTTAAACGTGGAGTGAGAATGACTTTCTCCTGGGTGGCGTGGCCTTCATTCTTTAAATTCATGGGATTCCAACAAATGGTCAAGATTCACGACCTGAAATATATATGTTTATTAATATACAGGCAGTTGGAAATGACGATTTAAATAATTTTGTCATATTTCTAAGAGATTAATGATAGCTTGTTGTGTTAATATATTTTCCATAAAAAATTGCTCTTTTCTGAACAAGTCGTACAAAATCAAAGCAAAATGTACAATTACCAGAATTTAAGAACACTGATAAAATAAGAATTAGGTTCTATGATAGTTAACAGGAATACTAATAGTCTGTTGTTCATTTTCAGTGAAACAATTTAAATGTGACAGAAATTTAAATTCAGTAACACTATTAAGAAATGGATTTAACTGCAAGAGATTTCATTAATACAAGTTTTATATTCTCTTAGTTCGTTGAAAATTTTTATCTCATTATGATAAAGAAACCAAAAATGTCTGAAAGATGGTGTTCTGCAAACTATTACTTGGTTTGCAGAATACCATACTTTTTAAAAAAATGATCTTTTGTTGAAATGTGAGTAGCTGTTAGAAGTTTCAAAATTCTTTCAAAAAGAAATTGGAAAAAATTTTGAAATTAGTCACAACTTTTGAAATAAAACCGATTTTAGAAATAGGTAGTTGCAATTTTTTGTTTCATATATTCTGATATATTGATGTAGTAATTAAAAATGCCTTTTTTGCAAACATTTGTAACATATTTGGTTGATATTAATGGACAATTTTAACATAATATTGATTATAAATGGCATGTGTCTAACAGAAACATAATGTTTTACACAGCATGCAAAAAGCGCACTCAAAACCTAAAATAAGTATCTTAGACTCTTCAAACTTCATATTTACGTGATTTTATTGCAACATTTTTTTTATTTAATTCACCAAAGTACTACCAATTCGTATCAAGAATCAAGTATGAAAATTTTTTAAAATAATTTTGAACGGAATGTTCAGTTTTTAAATTTAAATGGAAAAGACACCCAATTAACGGAATTGCCTTGAATCTTGTTTCCTAATTGCAAAAACGAAAGAGTTCATATACAGAAGTAGTTATTCGAATAATCTGGAATTAAACTTATTTTTAATAAAATTCTGTAAATAATAATTACTCTTAAAATGTCTCACTGAGTATTTATGGGAAGGCTAAACATTAAAATATAACTGATTAAGTAAAATCAATTAATTGAAAACACTGTCAAACTCATATCAATTGAATTTTTCAAGCAAAGGAACTGAAGCAGAAAATGTCCTTTATTTTTTACTAGCTTATATGCCCGGCGTTGATCAGGATAAAAATATTTTCTAAATCCAAGTATTTATACCAAGTATACCACTTTCAGTTTATTAAATGTGTTTTTTGCGGAAGCGTCTTTCGTTGATTTTCGTTAATCAACTGAACCTTTGGACCAGCAGTGAAACACCCTTCTTTTTTCTCTCTCCTTAGTTTGAACCACTTGGCAAGAATCTCGTAGTCCTTCGTACTCCATTTCCCCCTCCCTATCATTGCTACGTCAACAGCAGAAACTCTTTCATATCTTTTAATTTTTGCCATTATCCGGACTACATTTCTCTTCTCTTTAGTGCTTTTGTCACTGACCGGAAAAACCGCATAGTGTTCTTTCTTTTTCTCCTTAGCCCTCTCCCTCCTTTAGGAAGTGGGTTCAACAATCTTGAAGGATTTTAAACACTCATTATGATCATTAAAAATTTGTAAAATTAAATGAAGCATCGCGGAAAGAGAGTAATTAACATCATTGTATTGTGGCATATTGAAAGAGGTATATTCGACGAAATAAAAGCTAAATAAAATTCCTGCGTTTCTTTTAGCATTCAAAGAAAACAATATTTTTATCATAACTTTCGCAATGGCAAAAATACCGGAATGAAGGATTTGATAAAACGATCAATGATTTGAATTTAATTACAAAAACAGAAAGCATTGTTACAAATTGTGTATGAAATAAATTTGAAATGTTCATTAAATTAAGAAAAAGAACTCATAACATTTAATTTGAAATCATTAAAAAGATTATTTTCTGCTCTTTAAGATGGTATGTAAATAATCTACGTGCAATATATTTTTCTGAAATTATTGGCGAAAAACTGAGATAAAACGCCGAAAATTGGCTTAATTTTCGTTATTTAATTTAATATCCTAGGAAATATTTTTTTTGAAAGAGAAGAATTAAGCTAAGAACGGATCCCAGAATGGCATGTGTAAATTTCATGTCAAGACTATTCTCGCGACAGATAGACCGTTAGAACATCTTTTTCCCCCTCCCTTTTTCCTCTTCCTACGATAGGAACCGCACTATGTAGCCTTCAAGGCTTAGCAAACACTCATTAGGATCAGTTAAAAAATTGGCGAAAATTAAACAAAACACCGAGAGAATAATTCACTAACGTCATTGGATCACTGTGTAACCATATTAAAAGCTGTAAATGCTACGACAACAGGAAACCGGAAGTGAAAAGTCTCCTTTGTTGTTTATGCTGAAAGAAAGCAATATTTTCTTATATTAACTTTAACACTGGCAGAAGCCCGCGCGCGAAACAGTAATTTGGCTTGAATTTATTTCTATAAGAATAAAAAGTATTGTTAGAAATTGCGTTAAAAATTTTTTAATCCTTAATAACAATCAGAGAAAACAATCATCGCAATGGAATTATTAGCATTAAAAAAATCATTTTCTGCTCTTTAAAATGGCATAAAAATAATTGTTGTCTAATAAATATTTCAGAAGTTATTGGCAAAAAACATCAAAGTTGAAAATAGCACCGTTGACCTAGAAATATACTCTAGAATGCCGTGTGTAAATGTCATGTCGCTACCGTACACCGTTTAGGAGGAGTTCTTATGACCGACAGACAGATACATGTATTTTCTGCTTTTTTATAGATATTTATAAAAATAAGCAAAATTTTCAGAAATAAAGGGTGAATTAGTTCAAGTAGTAGAGTAGCTATAAATTTGCGTTATTTCAAAATCGTCTGCAGGTAATTAAAAATTATTAAACTTTAAAAAATTAATAAAACTTGAAGAAAAAAGTGTCACAGAAATAAAATTGGTGTCATTGAAAAGGTAAAAGTTTGAACTTTAAGATGGTATAAAAATATTTTTTGTCGGACAATTTACTCAGAAGTTACGGCGGAAAAACGGGTTTGGTTAATTTATAATTAACTGACTGTTTAATTAACTTTCGGACTTAGAAAAGTTCATAAATGTCTTCCCCTGGTCTTAAATAATAAGTGTGCAAAATTTGGTTGAAAACAGTCCATTGGTTTAGGAGGAGATGTGGAACATAGCCACATACATACCCACATACATGTGGGAAAAGGGGTGGGAGGTTAAATCCCAAACCCCGCCTACAGGTAAAAATGCTTCATCTAAAGAATACTCTAGGGGTAAATGCACCAAAGATAAAGGATGAGAAACAGGAGTTAAAAACTAAATTATTTATTATTAAAACAGCATAATATGAAGTGGTAAAAGTATTTACACAGGTATTATTTACATTTTAGACAAGAGGGATTTAGGGTTTGTTACTTACTTAAGTTATCAACTTACACCTCGTTAATAGGTTTAATTGTAGCCATCGCCCATCCCCTCAGTGCTAACAGGGAAAAGACCCCGTTAACTGCCTATGCTCGCATTTACCGCATGTCTGTTGTGTTGGATTTCAAAAAGTCATCTCCCCTCGTTTCAAACATTACACTTGGTTTTAACGGAGAAACACCCATTCATCACGTGATTAGCACGAAGCGACCGCGTGACCGTTAACTTCCGATATCTTTCCGCTGACACAACAATTATTCAAATGAGCTTGTACGGAAAGTGAGAAAATATTATTAGGAAGGAATTAAACTTACGCTTTGAAGCTAGACTGGGAAAATACAATTCCTACATACATACCCACATACATATCCACAATGACTTTTATTTATATTAAGATTTATATGCCCAAGTATAAGGATAAATGTTATAAATATCAGGCTACAAATAGTGTCTTTTAAACGCAATATAAACAAAATAAAATTTTCATAGGAAAAGTAAATGTATGTGCCCCAAAAACATGATGGAGAGCTCCAACATCAAGTCCTCCGACACGATGGAAGAAGGTTTCATACTGAGAAGAGAGTTAGAACAACTCTTAGAGTTTATGCATATCAAGATAACACAGCTCAACGTTTTTAATATAAATTTTGTGCTCAGTAAGCCTTCTCTATTTTTATTTTTTGTGCAATGTAAATTAAAACAAATATAGTTTCTTCAAGTTTCTGCTTTTGATTAATCTTTCTGATAATTTTACATTATTAATGCAATCAAGTAATTGGATAAAATGCAAACATACATAACTAAGGCAAAGCACATAATTAAAGAAGAAGCAGACGAAAGTTTTGCTCAATCAAGTGGAGTTACAGATTTAGATTATCTACCGGAAATTTGGAAACTGTAGTTTATGTTAAAGAGAGGATTTCATTGGAGGTAGTAAATTCCTTAAAAGTTTGTATATGTAAGGCATAATAAGATAAAACACATGACAATCGTTTTAGGGCAGTTAATACTGAGAGAAATCGGCTATAGATTTGATAAGAGCCAAGTTGTGTCAAAAATTAATTTGAATCATATCTTAATATAAATAAAAGTCATTGTGGGTATGTAACTTTCCTTTATTATAGAATATTAAACAGAACCACAGTTTTGCTTGGTCTTCTCATTGTTAGATAAGTTAGCTGATCTTAATATAAATAAAAGTCTTTGTGGGTATGTTGATATATGTATATGTATGTGGTTATGTTCCACATCTCCTCCTAAACTACTGCAGCAATTTCAACCAAACTTTGCACACTTATTATTTAAGACAAGAGGAAGATTATAGTCAACTTTTCGAAGTCTGAAAGTTAATTAAACAGTCAGTTGATTAGAAATTAACCGAAATCGTTTTTCC